>CAUYSK010080542.1:0-39539 GCA_963575035.1 Avahi laniger | reverse complement strand
GAGAGGAAATGAGAGTGGTATGTATTTAGCCACAGTACGTTTGGTGGTGAGGCATGCAATTATTTTTTTTTCCTTTTAAGGACCATTTTCTGTAGGTGGTCCCTCCTTTCTTCCTTTTCCTACAATTTGAAATGGAGCAATGAGAGGACTCATGGGTTTAAAGCAATGCTTTCCAATGGAACTTTCAGTGATGAAGGAAATGCTCATTTTCTGTGCTAACTAATATGGTAGCCATTAGCCATGTGTAGCTCTTGAGGATTGAAATGTTGCTGCTAAAGTAATGAATTTTTCATTTTATTTAGTTTTAATTGATGTAAAGAACCACATGTGGCTAACGGCTACTATATTGCATAGCACAGATCTAGACATTGGTATACAGCTGGTGCTCAATAACTATTTGTTTAAGGGAAAAATGAGTGGACAGTGGCTCACCGTAATAAGTTCTGATGTAAGCAGGATTCTCATATTCATTGGCCACTCATTTTAAACAAAGCCCTTCTGAGCTAGGTACTTTCATTATCCCTATTTTACAGACGAAGAAACTGAGGCTCAGAAGAGTTAAGTGAAGGGTCCACAGCCACACAGCACGTGGCCAGGCCAGAATTCAACCCCAGGCAGTGTGACACCCATACACCCCTCTCTGCCATTCCTCCGGCTTCCTGAAGTCTGATGAGATGGCCTCTTATAACTGGTTGTCTTTTTCCACTGATGAGAAAGAGCCTTTGGGTGCATCACTTTACTTTGAACAGAATGACACCAAATTCGACAAGGAACCTTTCCTTTCGAAACAGAACAATGAAGATAAACAGTGTTGTCACACCTGGGATCTTTTAAAAGCCTCGCCAGAGCAGTAACCTTGAAAGATGCCGTGGACTGACTTCTGGGTCTCAAGTCAAGAGTTCTCTATTCAAGTCAAGAGTTCTCTATTCATTCCGCCACCGCGGCCTCTTCCTAAAACCACCTCCCATGATGGTAGACCATGCTCAGAGAGCCTAAGTCATTATCTCCACAACCTCTCGCCTTGTAGCATCGAGAGGCAGGTCTTCATGTCCTACACAAATGTCCTTCTCCAAGGAGATTATTGCACCCTTGCTCGTCTAGTAAATCATCGCTGCAGCCAGCTCTGACCTCGTACCATAAGAGGCCCCAACATCTAACAAGGGGACACAAGCCAGCACCACCATCCGACAAAAGCCCAGAACCAGGGCTGAGTACCGCACCCAGCACCCTCTGCTTGGCCGACCCTGTCCTCCACCGGAGCATGCCCCCGACGCCATCACACAGAGAGCTTTTGTCCGTACAGTGTTTCTTACTGAATCGATGTTTGCAGATCTTCTCACACCCTTTAAGGCAGCCATGTGGGCTCCTCTCAATGGGGTTCTTGCCAATGCTCCTGCAAGCTGTTTCCCTGGACAGACCCTGGGGCTCTGTCATTTGTCACTGTCACCATTTGGGGTCTCAAGGGAGAGAAAGATGCAAGTGGCACTTACTGCTCATGAAGAGAAATATTTTTAGACTTTGGACATTCTTAAACCACTCTTTGCCCTGGGCCACCAACTGCAGGCAACACGGTCCACCTCAGGGTGCCGTCGCAGAACCAGTGGCTCCTTGAGGAGGACTCTACATCACAGAGCCTTTTATGTCTTCCGTTCCAATTATTTAAATCCTACCCCTTCTTCTAGGTCCAGCTGAACACCCACCTCCTCTAAAAGGGTTTCCCAGGCCCTTCCAGCTCTCAGGCAGCACCTGTTACCTGCAGGGCCACCTTCTTAGGGACCTACTGCTGCCCAAGGGGAAGGACACTCGGACGAGTGTGGCTTTCCTCACTGCTCCCCCTCATTTTCCTTCTGACTCCAAACGTAAGCTCCTCACTTAGCAAAACAAATGCTCGGCAGAGAACTAGAAGCACTGATGCCCCAGCTATTTAGAGGAAGCCCCTTCCAGGTCCCTCCATGCTGAAAGTGTCCCCCTTGTATGTAGCATTTTTTATGAGGGGGATTCTGTTAAAACATTTTCTCTACTTTTTCCCTTTGTTTTCATGCCCTTTTTACACTGGCACTGGAAAGCTGCCCAGGTGGCTGACCCTTAATCCAATAATGATTTTTGGAGGGGGTTACTCAATCGCCTTAAGCAAACCCTTCTCGGCATTGCAGTGCAACCGTTCACTCTGCACTTAATCATATACTCCATTGCATTACTCTATGGGGTTTTTCTCACCACAGCTAATGCAGTGCCACAAGCGTTCAAAAGGCATTTACTAAAGAAAAATAAATGGAAAAAAGAGAAACACTCCCCAGATACTGGTAGAACAGGTAGCTGGAAGACCCTGGGGCACCACAGACAATCTTCAAATTGGAAATGTCCCTGGCAGAGTGTCCAGCACGTTATCACTGGCCGGGCAAACACCAAGCCCCAGGCATCAGCATCTCCCCACTGGGAGTCTTGCTCTTCTACGTAAGGAACCACTTCAGTGAATATTTGGCAAAGCTAATTTTACTTGTGTTGGAGAATTAGTTCAAGTGTACTAGTTCCAAAAGCAAAAATAAACGGAAATATATAAAAACCAAAGAACTCTACAACCCAATTTAAAAATGGGCAAGAGATTTGAATAGATATTTCACCAAAGAAGATACATGACTGGCTAATAAACACATGAAAAAATGCTCAACATCATTAGACATCATGAGATACTGCTACATACCAACTATAACGGCTGTTATCAAAAAAGCTAACTATACCAGGTGCTGATGTGGAGAAATTAGAACTCTCCTACATTGCTGTGGGAATGTAAAATATGCAGCTGTTTCGGAAAACAGTTTGGCAGTTTCTTAAAAATTTAAATATGTATGTACCATACAACTTAGCAATTTCAATCCTAGGTGTCTATCCGAGAGGAAGGAAAACATGGATCTACAAAAGACTTGTATGCAAATCTTCACAGTAGCATTATTCATAATAGCTAAAAACTGGAAACAATACAAACATCCATCAGATGGAAAATGGATAAACAAAATGTGACACATCTATACAACGGAATAATACTCAGCAATGAAAATGAGCTTCTGACGCATGCAACAACATGGATGAATATCAACAACATTATGCTAAGTGAAAGAACCCAGGCGCCAAAGACTACATACTTTATGATTCCATTTATATGAAAGTTCTAGAAGGACAAACTATAGAGACAGACAGTAGATCAGTGGTTGCCTGGGGCCCAAGGTGGGAGTGGGCATTGGCCACAAATGGGCATAAGGAAGATTTTTAGGGGACTGGAAATGTTCTAAAATTTTTGCGGTGATAGTTGCACAACTATATAAATTTACTAAAAATCATTGCATCGCTTATAATGGGTGAATTTTATGGTATATAAAGATAGTTCAATAAAGTTATTTTTTGTAAAGCAATGCTAAAGCTTCAAACTAACTTAATTTTGGGCTTCAAAAATTTATAGTTTCAGTTTAAAGATATTATGCTAACTAAAAGAGTATCTGAGTACCCTTAAAGGCTATTACAATTTAGAAACTGGAAAGTTTTAAAAATTCTTATCATTTTAATGTAAAGTTATTTCTTCTGCATTTTTTAACGCTCTGCAGTGAGGCATCAACAATTCTCAAAGAAAAGCTAAGCCCCCAGGCATCCCAGACTTGCCTGAACTCTAGAGGCCAAAGACCTGTAGACAAACATAGAACTGGTCAGGGGGAAGTGTCAAGTGTGGCTCTCAGGGATGAGCCTTTTCCCCAACATTCTCCTCAGCTTGAATCTGATCCAAAAAGAGCACTCGCCTTCAAGATCTTCCTGCTGTGAGGACAGGTGCTCAGAGACTGACTGCGTTCCCAGCCACACCCCCAGCTGAACTAACCGGAACGGTTTCTCCGCCCACAAGTCTTCCAGGTTTCTCATCACCCAGCTTGCTTGGGCAGGTGGCCTTGATCTAGGCAAAATCTGTATTAGTCAGGGTTCTCCAGGGAAATAGAACCAATAGGGTGTGTACAGAGAGAGATTTATTTTAAGAGACTGGCTCACACGATTGTAGGGGCTGGCAAGTCCTGATTGTGTGGGACAGGCCGGCAGGCTGGAGACCCAGGGAAGAGGAGATGTTGCAGTTTCTGGTACAAAGGCAGTCTGGAGGCAGAAATCCTTCTTCCTCTGGGACCTCAGTCTTTTTCCTGACTCGGGATTCCTTTAAGGCCCTGAGTTAGTACTTGAGCACGAAGGGCCCATGCCTCACCGCGGTCCTCTGGGCCTACGGCACAGAGTTACACAGGAAGCTCTCGGTAAAGATTTGCAACCCCACAGAGGACCCTAAAACTCTGTGCAATTGGTCATGTTTATGTACTTTCCCATCACATGCTTTAAAAATATATACATCGTAAATTTAATAATTTAATAATAACATGGTTGGTATCATTGGATCATTACATACATCATTTCTTTCTACTGCTTTGCTATGGTCATTATAAAAGTAGTGAAATGCCAAGTGTGTATTTCACTAAGTGGATAAAGAAACTATACAAATAAATGTCTATATTTGTAAAAACTTCAGTCAAGTCTATGGGGTTTTTTTTTTGGTTTTTCTGAGACAAAGTCTCACTCTGTTGCCTGGGCTTGAGTGCTGTGGCGTCATTTTAGCTCACAGCAACCTCAAACTCCTGGGCTGAAGCGATTCTCCTGTCTCAGCCTCCCATGTAGCTGGGACTATAGGGACATGCTACCATATCTGGCTAATTTTTTCTGTTTTTAATAGAGACAGGGTCTCACTCTTGCTCAGGCTGGTCTTGAACTCCTGACCTCAAGCAATCCTCCAGCCTCGACCTCCCAGAGTGCTAGGATTACAGGCATGAGCCACCGCAGCCAGCCAAGTCTGTGTTCCTAGAATCAGTACATTTTGGAGTGCGGCCCAGCTGGGAATGACCACTCTCAACAATCCCTCCCCGTTCCCCTCGAGGAGAGTGGTCATGGCAGAATTTTGTGATGTGTCCCCCACACTGTGGGTCACCACAGAAAAGACTGAGCCAGGAGAAAGCATCTGGCATTAGCAAGGACAAGTAGGGGTAGGGCATGGCCACACCTTTCAGGTGGCTGAACCTGTAATATTTGTATTTGGGAGCTGCGTGTGGACAATAACTTCTCAGCTACCACAGGAACCATGCAGCAGAGGCGGCCAGTACGAGAGAAATAGATGAGGAAGCAGACACACGGAGAGGGACAGCGTACGGTTCTGCAGTTCACGGTTTCTAGGCACCCAGTGAGACCCTGCTACGTCTGTGGCCCCTCATCACAAGGGCTACTAGGTCTTTACAGGAGCAAGGTGAGTTCTTGGCAACACTATCAACACCTCCTAGTGACTAGATCACCTGTCTCTTAAGCAAGTATCGGATTCACAGCAGATACAACATCTGAAGCTTGGCTTAGGGACAGTCCCTTTAAAAACAAGAAAAAATTTAAATGTCTTCTCTGAATCTAACAGGAAGGAATCATCTCTTCAGAAAATATGAAAACAAAAATCTTGAAAAGCACCATTTGGATTATGCTAAAGAACTGATCATATTAGGGAGAGGTAAAAACAATTAACTAATGTTTACTGAGCTGATGCAGGTATCAGAGGGTAACACAGGCTAGGTCTTTATAAACTCCCTCTCATCTGAGTTATCACACCAACCCTATATGATAATGTCATTAGCTCCATTTTATTGGTAAGAAAACTGGAAGGATGGGTACCTCTCCCAAAGTCACATCATGGTAACCTATCAACCTTTCCTATTACTGGGAATAGCATCATTTCAGGGCATCTTATATAATGATGCTATTTGCTAGGCCACGATTGCCCTGAATCAAAATATGTAACTAATTGCCTGTGGATTTCTTTCTTGGAGAAAGCCTTGAAACATGCTATTGTCTACCACTTTTTGTTGTTGTTGTTCTTCCTCCAAGTTCAGGTATCAAAATGTCCAATTTCTTTATTTTGCTTCTTCTCACTCCAATATAAACTTCTGCAGAATTGTATGTTTTCAAGTCCAGATATCAACAAAATAATCACTCAACTGCAACTAATTTCAGTTATATGAAATGAGATTGGTGATGCTTGACTTTTCATAACAGTAAATAGAGTAATTTCTTTCATTTACATAACGCCCAAGGGCTTCCTCAACTCTACAACAAATTGACAGACCAAAAATCACTTTGCTCCGAGCTCAGGGGCAAGAACCCAGAGAGAAAAATGTAATTATTTTTTCCACACAGTGTGGAGATAAGAATAGATCCAGAAAAGACCTCAAGGAAGAATTGGAGATGCAGGGTTTTCTAGGATTTCAGAATGGTTACTATCAAGACCAAGGGCACGGTTTGCATTATCTGAAGCTGTATCTCTGCTGGTGTGGGGACAATGGCCAAAGTCCTGCCTCAATCCCATTTCCTCCTTGCTCCCCCTCACCTCTGTTCCACCTCCTCAACATGAAGCAGCTGCTCACACCGTGAGGTAGGACAGAAAAGGGCAGATTGCTCCAGGTCCTCAGCTAATGATGCTAAACGAGTTGGGACAAGATCAATGTGCAGCAAGATCAAGCTCAATGAAACCCTACAGTCTTACTCACCACCCCAAAGGAGCCTTCCATTCCCATGGAGAGGCTTCACCAAGAGAGTCCACCCAGTGCTGTCTCCCAATACCAGGACAAGGATCATGAAAGCAGATGTCATCACATTCCACAGAAGGCAACAGGTATTTTAGCACAGTTCCTCTGCCAGGTTAATTACTCACGGCAGGGGACGTCTTCTGTTCCCAAAGGCAGAGAGCCATCTCATCTTTGGTGTCTGGCTGTTCCAGCATCCACGTTGCCTGAGAGATGGATAGAAATTCTGAATCTTGGGTCCTACCCTAGAATCTGTTTTTTGATGACATCTCCAGGTGATTTAACTGCACGTTAAAGTTCAAAAGGCACCAGGTTACTGCACACAGGACAAAAATGATATGTGTTAATCGACACATCCTGTTTATAACCTTTGCCTTCCCCCAAGCATACATACATCCATTCAGTGAAAATGCATTCATCCGTCATTCAACAATCCAGTATGTCTGCTAGGCGGATAGGTGCCTGGCACTGTCTGGGGAAGATAAGGCTACCCTGGTGAGCAAGGCAGACAAGGGCCCCACCCTCAGAGAACTCACATTCTAGCCAGGGAGACAAATTGCACATAAGAAAACCACCAAGCAAACAAAAGAGATCACTGCAAACTGTGAAGAGCGCTACCAGGAAGAGAAAGAGGATGATAGAGGCAAGATTGGGGTGGGAAAGAGAATCTTTTGATTAGGAGAAGAGGGTCCAGAAAGGCCTCTCCCATGAAAGATCATCTGAGCTGAAACTTGAAAGTGAGAATGCATGAGTGAGCCACTCAGAGAAGCGAGGGGGGAACCCCTGGGCAAAGGGAAGAGCAATGCAAAGGCCCAGGGTCAGGAAAGAGATTGGTGCGTTTGCAGAACAGGAAAAAGGCCCACGTGGCTGGAGTATAGCGGGTCCAGGAGAGTGTCCAGCCTCCAAGAGGTGGGAGACATGGACAAGGCTGGACCATTTCAGGCCAAGTAAGCCATGGTAAGGGGCCTGGATTATTTATAGCAAGTGCCATGGAGCCACTGAAAGCGTAGAGTGACACAGTGAGATACGCACACACACACTCACTTTCCCCAGTGAATAGAGAGCGGATTGAATAAGAAACAAGACTAGACCAGCCAGGCAGTTGGGCGCCTTACTGCATCAGTCTAGGCAGAGTAGATCGCTGCACAAGAACAAACTGGAGACGTGTTCTGACCCCCGCCAGAGGCTGGCTTGAGGGCTGTGCTGGACACAAAGGTGAGCAAGCCCGTCCTTGCCTGGCCAGCATCCACAGTTAAGGGGCTTTCCGACAGAGCCACACGAGGAAATGGACAAAATGCAGCGTCATCTTGGGTGCCAGTTAATTTGGCAATGTCTTTGTTAAACGAAATGAGCACATACCCTTCGACCAGCAGTTTACGCGTTTATCCTACAATCAGACTGGCATGCGCACAAAATGACATATGCTCAAGATTATTCATTATATGTTTGTATGAGCAAAAGACTGGAAACAACCTAAATGCTGAGGAATAGGGAATTGGTTATTTAAATTTTGATTTATCCATACGATAAAATACTGTGCAGCCAAAAATAACAATCATAATTTTATATTCCGAGTTTCACATATATATAGATATATAAAATATATATCATATATTACATATCATACCTACTATATATAAAAAGGTATATGTATAGATATGTGTATATATGTCTATGTGTGTATATACAAATGTGCATATGCATACTATATATGTAAATATATAAAATAATGTACATAAATTCAACATATAAATTTTTAAGATATTAAAATGTTTATATACATTTTCAAGATAATATTGTTGCATGACAAAAGTAAGGTACATCACAATGTGAATGAGATGCTATCAAGTGTATGAAAAGGTTTTAAAAATTCTCATACACATACTTGCCAGTATATACCTAGAAATCTTGAACAGAAGACATAAAAAACTGGTAACGGTGATCGCCTCTGGCTGGAGGACAGAGACGGCTACTTTTGCTCTTCACTGTATACTTTTACAGCATTTGACATTTGTGCATGTGAACATAAAACCTATTCAGAATAACTAAATAAAAGTTAAATGTTACACAAATGAATTAAAATAAGAGCTAGAAAAGATGGGGCACTCAGTGCTGAGAACACACAAGGGTATGGGCGAGCGGTGTGAAGAAGGGGAAGGATTCCAGGAGGGGGGGACACCTGGGCTGGGTCTTGAAGGACAAACAAGCAACATCACGACCACAGGGAAGAAGGGTGTTCCTGACAGAGGCGGGGACATATGAGCCAACAGGTGCATTCAAGGCAACACCAGCAGTGTAGGTTGGCTGAAGCTCTTGGAGTTCTGGAATGACCACCAGGACATGAACCGGGCAGGTGCGACCCAGGCCACCTCTTGCTTGTCACACCAAGAAGTCGGGGCTTTGGCCATGAAAGCACTTGGGGAGCCTTTGAAAGGGGAAATGGCGACATGGTCAGGGCTCCGTGCTCCGACACCCCTGGCAGCAGCGTAGAAGGTGGATGGAGGGCAGGGATGGGCGGAGCAAACTGGAACCTAATTCAGAAACTAGGTGAAGCCCTGACTTACACGGAGGAAGTGATGACGCAGAAGGCAGAACAGATACAGAGAGATTCGGGAGACGGCATCGACCAGATCTGGGAACCGATTCCAGGGCTGGGGTAAGAGGAATAAAGGAAACTCCAACCATCTCACTTGGGCTGCCATCATCTGAGAGAAGGAAGTGGGACAGAGAAGCAGGTTGGGGGCGCAAGAGGAAGAAATGACTCTGGGGGAGGTAGAACGGTGGGTTCAAATCGCTGGCTGTACGTCCTGGAGCAATTGGACTCAAGTCTCTGAATGTCAGTTGCCTCGTTTGTAAAATGGAGCTAACATCTACCCTAGAGGATTATTTCAGTCAGGAGATGCAATGCTTTATACACAGCACATGCTACACTGCCTGGCACACAGTAGGTACTTAATAAGAGGCAGCCTTGGACAACGTAGAAATTATACATGGTAGAAATGTCCCTACAACACAGGAATGCCTAGTTCATTTAGGGACTTTTTTAAAAAATTAAAGGAGAATGTGTGTGATTCAATTGATTCAAAGTTTCATTTCTCTTGGTCTCTACAACAGCCCCTCACCTTGACAGCCTGTGATCAGTTAAGAGTGTGATCCAGAGCCACAGACCTATTGCTATCTCCGGGCAAGCATTTCACACCCCAGGCCTCCGTTAAAAGCACATTCACCGGGACTAGTCACAGTGGCTAGTTTGAATTTCAGGCAAACACTAGCATCTATAAACCTCCAACAGCCAGACCAGCCTGATAACTCCTTGGGGTTTTTTACTTCCTGTGTCATGTTTGTTGAACCTCCCACCATGAGTGTGAAGTAAACCAAGACGACCAACCCACGATGTACTTGTAGCCACAAGCCTCATCCAGGGATTTTCCAGTGAAAATGAAGTCTACAGTGAGACCAAAGTCCAGCCACATCTAAACACAGTGCTTCTATATTTTCTATAATCACAGACTACCTTGAATGACCTGCAAATGGAAGAGCTGGAAAAAAAAAAAAAAAGCCCAAGGCCTCCCATGAAAATATGAACAAAACCCTATTCCTCAGCCACGGTTATTAAACTAAGTCTATTATGCCTCTTATGCTTGTTTTTGAGGAGGAGGTAACTCACATTAGTCTTGTTAATGAAAAAAAATCATAGGGATTTTTGAAAATAAGAACAGAAGAGATATCCAGAAATGTATAATTTGTGTCACATCTGAAACCAGAGCCTCCAAACATTTTCATGGCCAAAGTACCAGAGGTGGTCAGAAAACAAGACCATCCTTGTTCCCCAAATTGCCACTCTCCTGGCTCTGGGTTTGCTCTGTGGGTTTGACCTGCAAGACTAAGACACCGCAGAGGGGAGAAGTGATGTTACAACACAGCCTTTCTGATATGACCAGTCCTAAGCCCTCTAGTATAGCTGGGGCTGCAGACGGACCAGTTTTACACAAGTTGTCCTAAGAGAATTATACCATAAGATGGTTATAATCCATTTGACAGGCACAGATCCAATGCAAACAAGGGCATTAGCTACCCAACTATATATATATAGGTTTCATCAGACAGAAAAGAAATATTGGCCAGACTCAACAGCCTTCAATTCAAGGCCAAATAAACCAGCCTACAAAGGCCAGAAGCTCAATAAAATTAACGTTAAAACTGACAACCTTGGGTAGCCTCCTTAGGAATTCCATCACTTGTCCCATCTGAGTCAATAGCCCAATGGCCTTGATAAAAATGGTTTGCTATGGAGAAAGTATTCTACATTCTGTTTATTGGTCTTTGAAGGTAGAATTAAAATATATGGACATTTCGTCTACCCCGAATCCACACCTATATTTTAAAAGTAAAATGTTCTTTCCAAGACTACATAAATTACAGTTGTTTTCTGGATGCTGTCCCTGTTCCTAATTCTTCCCTAGTAACTGTTCTAATGTGGCATCTTCCCTAGTAACTGTTCTAATGTGGCATCTTGTTATAAACTTTGTCTCTTTCCTCACCAATAGAAACTTCAACTTTCAAGGGTGGGCTATTAATTTTCTTGGAATAGTAAGGAGTGAGCAATCTTCCTGGGATTGTTTTAGGCATGTGTGAGAACTGCTGATGGAGAAAACATGCACTTGTCTTTCCCCTGAGCGCGGCAGAGACGCTGATACTCTGTCTTCAAAGATTGTTCAGACTGCCTGGGCGTCGGGTGGGGGACCGGATGGTGAGGGGGGTGAACTCATCCGCAGCCCGCTTGTCAACATCATGCCTTCAGAAACTATTCCTGAAGGGAACGAAGGAGGCCCTGTTCTGACACAAAGCACCCATCCCTCTGGAAGTACTGAGCCCATCCCCTAAACATTTAAGATCTACTACTCCAAATTGGTGAAGACGGTTCCTGGGAGGCTACACTCAAAAGTTAAAATCCCTCCGGTTTTACTAAATCGGTCTTTACTACCCTATGACGCCTCTGAAAACGTCCTGGTAAGTCCCCCCGCCCCCTTCCAACCACTCCCGCCATCCTTGCCTCCCGGGCAGACGAAATGCTCCAATCGATCGTCACATCTGCAATCTCACACTACACTAACTCGCAGCAGAAAGAAACAAACGACCCTAGCAGGTCGCCACTGCTGCTGAACAGCAGGTACTCTATTGCCCCGAGGAAAACCCGAGACACGTGTGCGGCCCTTTATTCCGGCGTTTCTGGACGCGCACTCGCCTCTACCAGGCGCGCACACACGCACATGCTTGGGCGCTACACACACAGCTGGGGGCTAAGTTTCCTCTCCCCGTGGAGAAACCCATCCCCTGTTTGGGGGATCTGATCCACCTGGGTCCCATCCCTGGTACGCAGGCCTCCTCCAAGCCACACGTGGGGAAGCGCGTCCAGGTGGTGCGAGGAGGGAAGCGCGGAGGAGGGGAAGGCCAGGGACGAGAAGGAGGGAGCTCAGAGTGGGATCTAGGATCTCAGACCCCTGGGGCAGGGGAAATGCAGTGAAAGCCTCTGGGATGGGGAGCGGGGAAGGAATGGAGAGAAGGCTGGGGAGTGCGGGGGGAGGAAGGGGCTGCTCACCCAGGGTTTTGACGGCGATCTGCCTGGTGAGGGGCGGCGGCAGGTTGATGCACACCAAGTCCACGTCCTGATGCAGAAGCACCTCGTCAATGCGGCTCGTGTAGAAGGGGACGCTCATCTCCTTGGCCAGCTCCTCCGCTTCTTCCTGCGTGCGGCCCCACAGCGCCTTCACCGCGAAGCCCTCGTCTTTCAGCAGCGGGATGATGACACGGGCCGTGAGGCTGGTGCCGAACACGCCCACCCCGGGAAGCATGGCTGCTCAGGTCCGCCTGGCTCTGCTTCTGCCTGGATCGTCTGTCGAACCCGCGCACACACACCCCTCCGGCCCGTCCTGCACCCGGCCCCGGCAGCCTACCTCGCCGCGGTGCGCCAGCCGCCGTGCACCCGGCCAAGCGCCCGGGTGCCGAGAGCGCACCGAGCCGCAGGCGGAGCAAGCCTGGGCCGCCTCAGTACGGCGACTGCTGCAGTGTCCGCCGCGCGGGGCTCCTGTCCTTCCCCGAGGCGGCGGCAAGGATCCCCCTGGGGCGCCCCAGGCCCCGAAGCCCCGCGGAGCCCCGGCTCAGGCTGCGTTCCCGCCGCAGCGCCGGCCGGCTGCGTGTGCCCCGCCAAGGCCGCTCCATGGCCGGCTCATCCCCGCGGCCGCAGCCCGGGACCGGCTCTCTCCCGCGTCGTTCCCGCAGCCGGCGAGTCGCACACACAAGCCTCTACACCCCGCCAGAGCACGGACCCTCTCGGCTGCGGAGGCCCCCGCCCTCTGCTCCGAATGAAATAATCCTGCGGCCAGCAGGAGGCCGGCTAAGGATGCGGCTCGGAGCGCGCCCGACGCCGATCCCGAGCGGCAGCGCGGCAGCGGCGGCCACCACCCGGCGCCAGCCTCCTCATTCTGCTGCCATGTTCGCTCGCAGCGCGGCTCGGGCGGCCTCGGCCCCAAGCCCGGCTCGGACTCCGGGATCCCGCGGGGCCGAGGGCGGAGTTGGCGAGTTCGGCTGTCAGCGGCCGGTTTTCCTGCACCGCCCTCGCCGCAGCGCCGCGCGCCATTGGCCGCCGCGCGCCGCCCCCCCCCCCGCCGCCGCCAGCTCCGGGTGCGCGCTGCGCCCAGGCCCCGGAGCTCGGCGACTCCTCCCCGGCCCCGCCTCGCTCGCCTCCTGCCCCTCGGCTTCTTCCCTTTCTTCGCCCTCACCCTCTCCTTCTCCTTGCCTCGTTCCAAACCCCGCCCCCAGCAAGCAAATAAATCTATCAAGGCTGGGCGCGCCCTAATGGGTTCGTCGCCTGTCCCTTGGGAAGAGAGCTCCGAGCGCCCGGGCCCGGGAGAGGCCAGAGGGGACCTGGCGAGGTGTGAGTAACGGGTAATTACAATCTCCGCCCCGGGAGCGTTCCTTACACGATGAGCACCATGCTAACACCTCTCCAGGCATTCTCCCTTTTAGTCCTCGCACCTACCCTAAGGTTTTGAAAACCCATTTTACCGGTGATGTAAAAGAGACCTAGGGAGGCTAAGAGACTTGTGCAAGGTGACATAAGTAATCAACAGGCCTGGGATTGGAATCCAGGCTCCAGAGTCTGCGTGCTGGGCCACAGAGTTCTGTCTCCTTCTAAGCGAGCTCGCTCCAATCGTGCGCCACTCCTCCGGCCGCGCACGCACGGTTCAGCCGCCGTCCTCCGAGACACTCTAGTCTCGGCAGGCTCCGCTCCTCCGCCCGGAGGCCCGAGGCCCGCGCCCGCGTAGACATCGTTTGGTGGATGGCAGTGGCCAGACAGGAGTCTCCAAAGCGACTGTGGCACGTGTGTCTCGTGTCTGGCTTTTGAGACGGATATGTCTCCCTGGCCAGATGCCACGCCCGCCTCTTGCTTCAGCTCCTGTCGCCGCTGCTTCCCTAAACCTTCCCTCCTTCCAGCCTGCCCCCACCTCTACCCCCACGCTCCCTTCCCAGGTCCTCGCGGAGGAGCGGCAGCGGGCAGTGGGGAGGCTGAAGCTGTCCTCGCGTCTTTGGAGCCATGGGGACTCTGCATCTGTCTGGTTTCCTGCCATATCCTTGGCACCTACCAAACTGCCTGCCTTGTGTGTAGTAGGCGCTCAATAAACATTTGCTGAAAAAAACGAATGACTATTCATTGAATGCCCGCTTTGCACCCGCTTGGTGACAGAAGGAGGGACCCAAAGTTGAAAAGCATGGAATCTGTCCTCCAGCTCAAGGTCTCTGGTGTGGTCAGGGGTCAGGTCATGTTTATCTCTCCAGCACTCAGCTCAGTGTGACACATGGTCTCTTTGAACCCGTGAATGGAAAATGTGATACTTGCAAGCGTTTAAAACAACTTGTAACGACTGGCAGTGAGGCGGGGCACGTGGAGAGAACAGGATACCAAAAAACTTGTGTGTGGCAATGCTGGGAGGAGGCTGACCTCAGGGCATTAGAAGAAAGGCACAAAGGACACTGAGTGCTTGGGTGGTGGCTAGCAGTGGCCTGGGGAGGGCTGGGAGACAAAGGGGGGTGTTGCCCTGTCAATACTGACAGGCTTCTTTTGAGTAGAGGTTTTGTAAGAACCCAGGCAGGAACGCCCACAGGGGCAAGGGTTTAGGCAATGGTGTCAGACAGGATGCCCGTTCATGCTACACAAGAGGTTGGTCACGCGTCACATGGAGCTGAGGTTGTGCAGTTTGGCATAGTGGTCAGGAGCAGAGACAGAGCCCCCAGGGTTCACTCCAGGCTCTGCCATTTACTAGCTGTGGGACCTTGAGCAAATTACTTCACTTCTCTGTGGCACAGTTTCATCCGTAAAATTGGGACATAATAACGCTATATACCACAAGGGGTAAATGTGTCAATATTTACAAAGTCCTGAGAACAGTGTCTGGTACATAAGCTGTATATAAATGTTAAATAAATAAATATGGACAACGAGTCTATTACCAACATCATGTCTTGGTGTGAGAGACCATTGACCAAGTGTAGCAGTACCTAGCTAGTAAGAGAGTTTTGTTTGTGTTCTTTTAAAAGGAACTCCGCTCCTAGCTAAAATGTGAATAAAAATAGACCTTTCATCTACATGACATGAATAGAAAATGATCACATTTGATTCTCATTAGAAATATGTAAAGTAAACATTACCCCCATTTCATAGAAGGCAAAACTAAAACTAAGTCCTGCCAGCAACTCGGACTTACAGTTCTAAAACAGAACGCTTCATTTTCAACTTTACTCGTAAACCATTCCTCCCTCATCGACAAAGAGCATCGTCAGCATGCCAGGTGGCCAAGAGCCTTGGGGCCATCCAGGACTCCTGTCTTCCTCATGTGCTCCATAGCCAACTATCAGCACATCCTGCTTGCTCTGCTTGCAAAATGCATCCAAAGTCTGACCACTTCTCCCTCCTGTGGTGGGGGCATCCAAGTCAGTGTCATCACTATCTGGGCCATTGTCCTTACTGGTCTACCTGCTTCCGATCATGTCCCTCATAGTCTATGTTCTCCGCTCAGCAGCCAGAGTGATCCTTGAAAAGACAGATCATGCCCCACCAGGCTTGACACAACCACTGAATTCCCATCACACTTAGAATAAACTCCAAAAGCCTCAGGATGCCTGAAAGGCTGTGCCTGACCTGGCCCCCAGCTCCTGTATCTCATGCCCTGCTGCATACAACACCCATGCACTGCATTCCAGCACCCTGGCCTCCTTGCTGTGCACTGTACAGGCTGAGCTTGTTCTTGCCCCAGGGCCTTTGCACTTGCTGTTTCCTCTGCCTGACACCACTCCCCTCGCCCCCAGCCCACACACAAATCCACAGGGCCCACCGCTCACTTTACTCACGCCTCTGCTCAGACTGCCTGTCCTGGACATCCCATCTAAAATGACACCTCTGTCATGTTTCCTCCCTTTATCCAGCTTTATTTTTCTTTATAGCTCCTGTTACTGTCTCACGTTATATTATGTACCTCTTTATTTGTTTATTGTCCATTTGCCTTCACAGGCTACAAAGTCACTGAGACCACAAATTTGTCTGTCTCATTCTCTTCTGAATCCCCAGTGCCTAAAATTGTACCTGGCACCCACTAGACTCTCAATACACATTTGTTAAATGAATGCTGGTACATTCTTTTGACAACCATGTATCGTTATGAGTTAATATTTATAAAACTGTCAGAACTGTGCTAAGTGCCATATGCAAGGATGGTTTAGGCACTGAAGATGTAAGACCGAGCTGGGCAGGGCACCTGCCCTTGGGTTGCTTATGCCCGGTAGCCTGTTGGTTGGTGACATGTACTGACTCTGGCAACAGAGCATGATGCGCCCATACAGAGGCATCTGCATGGGTTGATCTGGGAGCAGAGGAGGCCTTTGGGGTCCGAACAGGAAGCTCAGAAAGGCACTGACAGAGAAGTGAGCTGGACTCAGGTTTTGAAAGACCTCCTGGAATTAGCCAGAAGAAAGACAGCAGAATATTCTAGACAGAGGAAGGCTATGAACAGGCTAACTCAAGGTGGAAGGGTCTGTGTGGAGGCCAGGACGCGAGGGGGAGAGAGAGTCACAAGGTTGGTGCGTTAGAGCCATCGCTCAGCCTCCAGCACGGAAGGCGGTTTGTGAGGGGCCCCGAGCCCCAGCCCTTTGGGGAGACCACTGCAGGGACCCCAGAGTGAAGGAAGGAGGACAAACAAACGCGGCAGCGTGGGAAAGAAGGTGCAGGCACGGAGACGGGAGATAGAACGGGACACTGGCTCAGATAACAGGGAGATGAAATCTTCTGGGCCTGGCAGCTAATTGGACGTGGGAGGGAAGTGGAAAAAAGTTGGGGTGACTTCCCAGCTTGGGGCGAGTGGAGAAGCTACGTCCTCACTACTGGCAGGTCTTACTCTATCCATCCGGGGCATGGGAGGACTGCTCTGAGCATGTATCTCTTCCGAGCCTCTGATGACACAGGCCTTTGACACACAGCACCTGTGCATGGGATACCCTCGGACCCAGCGGTGGATTGTTCTTCACCTTGTTCACGTGAGACTCGCTTAAACCCTGGATCCTGAGTCTCACCCAACACAACATGACATTCTGACATTTTGAAACAGTTCTGAAAATAAACCTAAAATGTTCTTTCCCCTCAATCAATGATTTAGTTGCCAACTTCCATTATTTGCATCTGGGTGAAGATTTTAGGCCCATTTGAGTGTCATTTAAAATAATTGTCTTGTGATTCCAATGTCGAGAACATTTTAAACCTTCTTTTACAAATAAAAATAGGATGCATTTTTTATTCCTATCCCTAGGATGATGATAAAATGGCATTTCTTCACATATGAATTTAGTTTGATAAGTTAAAATATTTTTTACTGTGAAAGTCATTTGTACCTATTACAGACACTTCAGAAAATAAGATGAAATCAGATTTAATCCCTCCATCCTTATATAGCCACTGTACACAATTTGGTTTATTTGATTCCACAATATTGGAAATACATTAATATTTTAATGAAACATAAAAGAGAAGGTTTTGCTATTTTGCTAGATTTGTTTATTGTTCTTTTTGACACATACTAGAAACAGGCTTTGGTTATTTTTAGCTAAGTCTCCATAAATACTCAATATCCTTATAAATCTTAATGTTTGTACAATGGAATACTTTTGCTCTTTGTAGAATTGTAACTTTGCCAACTTGAAACCCTGAATAGCTATAACCGCTGAAGAACCTACAGAAATTCTACTGAACAGTTCTAATATTCATAGCATTAGGATTTATTCCTGAACTTGTTTTCATTAGTAGTTTTTAAAAGTACCCATTCATCATTCTACTTTCAACTCTTTGCTTTTTTTGTTGTTAGTAATAGCTGCCATTTACTGAGTGCTCTCTATACATGAGGCACTAAGCTAAGCAAGTATTAATACATCTAGCTCTTTCAGGTAGGTACAATTATCCTCATTATTACAAATAAAGAAACTGATAGATAAAAAAGTTAAGTAACCCGCCCAAGTTCATAAAGGCAAGCATTTGGCCTCAATCACCTGACTCCAAAATCAGAGTATGTGACCACTGAGCATGCTGTCCTTGAACTTGCATTAGATACCACACCCCCTATTTCCCACCTTCCTCCAGGGCACTTAATTCCCCTTTCCCAACAAAGGTCAACTGACTCCCTGCGGAGGTCACCAGACCTGCCACCCAGGTAGAGACAAGCAGTGTTGTGCTTGTGCAGCTGCTTTCTGGGGACAGGGGCATGGGACAGTGTTGCCCATCACCATCTCTGCCCTGGACTCACTCCCACAGTAGCCTTTTCACAGGACTGACCCTCCCACTCTTGCCCTCTCCCATCCATAAGTAATCAGAGAGGTTTTAGCAGCATCAGTTATGAACCTGACTTGTTTAAAGCCCCCCCACTGCTTCCCCAGTTGCACTTGTCTTGCTATCTAAACCCCTCGGCATGACAGGGCAGCTGCCTGCTCTGCGCTGCCCACTCCTTTGTCCGATTCCACCTGACACCCCTTCTGCATCTGTCACACTCGCCTCCTCTTGGCTCCTCAGTGTTGCTTGGTTCTTTCCTGCCTCAGGACATTTGCACTTTCTGTTCCCTCTTCTGAGAATGCTCTTTTCTCAGCCCTTGTTCTCCTGGCTGGGTCACTCTCAGCCATTTGGGCTAAAGTCACACCTTGCATCCTCCCCACGGGTAGCAATCCTTCCCAAACCCCCACGGTTGGCCACACCACCTGTTTAACCTGTTCACAGCACTTATCACAACTTTCTTTGAGTTTTCTTCCTTGGCTATCATTTGTCTCCCCTGGCTGGAACGTAAGCCCTTTGGGGCAAGGGATCTTATTGGTTCATTTACTGCTGTATTCCAGAGCCTAAAACAGCACTTGGTACCTCACTGATACACAGTTAATACTTGTTGAATGAATAAATGAACCACACAGGCATTAAAACAGTTTCTAATGTCATGCAAGAGCATGACAAAATACTTATAGCACAATGTTAGGTTTAAAAGGCCAAAACAATATTATATATATATTATTACAACTACATGTTTTTGTCTTTGTATTGTGGCAAAACATACATAACATAAAAGTTACTGTTTTAACTAATTCATTGGCATCAAGTACATTCACACTGTTATGCATACAACTATATATTTTTTAAGAAGAAATAGCCTATAAAATGGAAAATAACACACTGTCTACATTTGTGTGTTTTCCATTTTTTCTTACATCACAATGAAGAAAAGAATCACTTAAATATGTAAATGAACTAACAGTTCTGGTCACGTGCTTAGGAATCGCTTTCATCTCCAGTTCCAACTCTGAGGACATGAACTCTTCAAGGGAAGGCCTCAATGTGTCTAGCTAGGTACCAGTCCTCTGAAATACCAAAAATAATAGTTGACTCAACTAGGTTGTACCAAATAGGTTTCTTACGTATGTTACTCCCAAAGCCAAAAAAAGCAAGACACCCTTGTTTGAAGCCAATGCGTAGAGATCTGGGCATCACAGAAGCTTGTGTGCAAAAGTCTCCGGGTGCTTGGCCTCTGCATGCATACAATTGCTCTGGAGTAATACGGTTCAGTGTAACTTTCTGCTGTCTCAGTCGGGCTGTTACGGTGTGTAGGGACAGATGATATAATTGCTCTATAAATAAACAGAGAGCAAGTGTGCTCTTCCTGAGCAGATCAATAAGTATATAGGAAAACTCTTTAGCATCCCAAATATTAACATGCTGCTTACACATGCAGATTTAGCACACCAGTAAAATAACCTCTGTAACAGTCTGGCAGAAAGCAACTACTATTTAAAATTTTAATTTGCAATTTAGAGAGGAGAATGACATGGACTCTGTAATTCAAATGAAGAGCACTATTCCACTCCCTCCGTTTCTGGTGTAAAGGGTACAGGCATAAAACGATATATGTTCCATTTTAAACAAGTCTCATCTATCTATTGATTGAAGCAATGTACAGAATCCAAGATCAATCACTTGAACCAGTATCTATGCAGTGACACCATATGCAGACTGTGGTTTTGTAATGTCCAAAGCAGCGCCAGTCAAAGGGCTGGGAGACTCAGGGCCTATTTGCAGGCAGAGGAAACCAAGGCCAAAGTGTGGGCTGGGAGAATGATGGCAGAGAGAGCATGTCATGCAATTCAGCATAAGGGGAGCAGAAGGAAACCAAGGCCATTCATTCATTCAGCCAGAGATGATAGTAAAAATATTTAACAATCTGTATGCCATGGGCACCAACCAATCAGAAGAAACAGCAATATCCCTGGAGCAGAGCCCTGGAGGTGCCTTGCTAGACCAAGCATAAACACTTTAGTTGCAGGATCACAGTCAGGCCTGGGGGACCTGGGGGAGAGGTCAGAGTAGTGGGTGGCAAAGTGGCACTCAGAACTCAGAGTGGCAGCTGCACGTTTCAACAGGCGGCACAGTCATACCTGGTGTGTGCCTGCCAGCTGACCAGCAGTCCTGCATTCAACTTCTGCCCATTTACCGCCTGCTGTGTGTGAGCCCCTGAGATGCTCACTGAGAACACAGAGCGAAAGGGCTCCATCCTTAAGCTGTCCCTTAAGGAGCTCAGGGCCTTGTGCATCAAACTAACAGGTGACAGTAATATAGCCTGTGAGAAGCACAATCACAGAGGTAAGCTACAGCTCCATGGGAATCTCTCTCTCTCTCTCTCTCTTTCACACACACACACACACACACACATGAAAACCACTAATTGCCTTGGTTTCTCAGGATATTATTCAAGTTATGCTTCTGGAATCCTTCCCTTTCTGATAAGACTAGCTCCCTGAAAGGCAGACTCTTTTTCCTCCTCTTTTCCAAACAATAAAAGGATTTATTTATTATGAAACCAATACATTATATTGATAGACAATGATAGATAATCAGAGAGAATGTTCACCCAACAAAGAATACATATTCTTTAGGAGCCTACCCAGGACATATACACACTTGCCCATTTGTTAGGCCACGAAGGAAATCACAGCGAATTCCAAAGCAATGATGTCATTAGGTCATGTTCTTTCACCACAATGCACTGAAAATAGAAACCAGCAGTAGAAATGTATTCTCTCACCCCGTAAACTTGACAATTAAAACAATATCATTCTAAGTAATTTCTGGATTAGAAAAGAAACCATGATGAAATGAAAAATATTTAGAAATGAAACACCATGAAAGCATGTATATGAAAACATATACAGTACAACAAAAATTGTACCCAAGGGGAAATTTAGATCTTAAAAGCATGTTTTAGATAACCAAAGAGATTTGAAATTTAATGAAGTAAGCATTCAACTTAATGATTTACAAAGAGAAAATAATAAAGAATCTAGAAAGAAAAAATGTAGAAGACAGGAAAAATAAATATAGAAGCATAAATAATAGAATCTAAAACCAGGAATATTAAAATTATCAATAAAACCAAAAGGTTGTTAATTAAGAGACTAATAAAATAGAAAAATCTCTGGAAACACTGATTAGAAAAAAGAGGAAAGGCAAAATGAGTACAATGTACTATCTGGGCGATGGGCACACTTATAACTTTGTTTCGAGCGGTACAAGCAGTAACTACAACATTTGTACTCCTATAATATTTTGAAATAAAAAAGAAAAAAATATTTGAGATGAAAAGTACTGTAAACACAACTTTGTCTACAATTTTGAAAATTTTCATGAAACGGAAAGCTTTGTAGGAATTATAAAATTGACCCAAAAAGAAATTAAAAATCTGAATTTGCCCGTAACTATTGAAGTAATTGAATGGCTAATCAAATATCTCTCCTCAAGAACGGCAATAGGTCCAGACAACTTTAGAGGCAAGTTTAACCAAATCTTCAAGAAGCTATCTTAGGCAAGAAGCTCCAAATAGTAGAAAAAAGGGAAAAGCTACCAAACTCATTTTTTGATGTTAATGTAAGTAGAAAAGGCTATATTTTTTTTAAAAAAAGTAACAAAAGAAAATTATAAGCCAATATCATTTACGAATATAAATGTAAGAATTCTTTTATAACCTAGCAAGTCTAATTTACCAGTATATAAGAATAATCATAACTCGATCTGGTTTATACTGTAAAAATATCTACGACTCAGCATTAGAAAAATGTACCAAGTTTTTTAAAATATGAAAATATTAAAGGGAGGAAAACCATATGATTATCTCAACAAATGTAGGAAAATGTGGGCAATAAAATTCAACACTCATTGATTTAAAAAATAATAAAATTTCTAGAAAATTTAGAATAGACAGAAAGTTTATGTAATAAAGATATTTTTAAAAGCCTATAATAATGTTATAATAATTGATGAAACTCCAAACATATCCCTATGAAATTCAGAATGCTCATTATCATGGCTACTACCCAACATCAGACCAGATGTCATTCATGATGAAAAGACACAAGGAAAAAAGAGGCAAAAAAATCAAGGAGAAAAAGATAATATGGTCATAATTTGCAGATCAACTACTTGAAATCCAAGAGATTTAAGAGAATCTTCAGGCCAACTATTAGAGGGTTCAGCAAGGTTTCTGAATACAAAATAAACACAAAAATCAATAGCATCCTTTATACCACTTAGAAAATGTAGTCCAAAAAAATTCTCATTCATGATAGCAACAGAAATGATATTGATCCTGAAAATGAGCTTAACAAATGATTTTCAGAGCTTTATAGGGAAAATATAAAAAGTTGTTGAAAAGAAAAGCTGTAGACATGAACAAAAAGAAGGACCCAATACTCTTTTCCCCAGGTGAATCTGTAAGTTCAATATATGATAACTTTGAAAAAGAAGTACAAAGAGGAGGAAAGAGCTGCTTTAGTTACCTATTGGTGTATAACAAACCTTCCCCAAACTTAATGGTTTAAAACCACCACTGTGATTCTGCAGTCTGGGATGGGCTCAGCTGGGCAGTTCTGTTGTGCTTGCAGGTGATCAGTCAGGCGGCCACATGCAGCAGAGGGCCCAGCTCAGGGCTGGACTTGGCTGGGTTGATTAGATGGCTGGGCATCTTCCTTTCACTAGGAAGTCTCAGGGTTTGTGGTCCTCTCTGTGGGTCTCTCCAGCAGGGTAGCCAGACTGCTCACCTGGCTCAGGTCTCCAAGAGTACAAAAGCCAAAGTTTACAGGCCTGCCTAAAGTTTAGCTGAGGAGCTGGTATGGTATTATTTCTAGCTCATCCTAAGATTGAAAGAAGTCACGGGGCCAGCCTAGCTTCAAGGGAAGGGCACAACATAAGGGTTTGTATACAGGAGGTGTGTTCATCAGCATCCTGCCACCAGGGGCCTAGCATACATCAAGATTTGCAAAGTCACAGTGATTGAAACATTGTAGTGTCGATGTAAGACTAGATAAATAAATCAACAGATCACTGCAGAGTCCTGAAACATACCTGCTTATATGAAAGCTTGGTAAAAGACAGAAGTGTCATTATATATCAGGAAGGAAAGAGTAGACTTTTTAAAAAGTTAAGCAGAGGGGGGACAAATGACTTCGTATACTTACGGTGGATTTCAACTGCCACATGCTTTGATGCTTCTCCCTTTAAGATGTGGAGTATGATTCCCTTCCCACTGAGTGTGGGCTGGACTTAGGGACTCACTAATGAACAGATGAAGCGGAAGAGACAGTGAGCGACTTTAGAAACCATATCATAAAGGGCACTGCAGCTTCCTGCGTGCTCACGCTTTCTCTCTGTCTTGCATGGGTCGCTCGCTCTGGGGGAGCCAGATAAGATAGCACGTCATGAGGACTCTCAGGCAGCCTGTGGAGACCCCCACAGCGAGGCACTGAGGCTTCCCGCCAACAGCCATGTGAGTACACCCCGTCGGAAGCAGATCTTCCAGTGTGGCCTTCAGATGTGCCTCAGTCTGCTCAGGTTGCTAGAATAAAATACAATAAATTGGGTGCTTTAAGCCATAGACGTTTATTTCTCACAGTTCTAGAGGCTGAGAAGTCCAAGACGGAGGTGCCAGCAGATCTGTGTCTGGTGACGGCCTGTTTCCTGACTTGCTGCACTCTCACCTGGCAGAGAGAGAAAGGGCTCTGGTCTCTCCCTCTTCTTATAAGGGCACTAATCCCATCATGAGGGCTCCTCTCTCATGACCTCATCCAAACCTAATTACCTCCCAAATATACCATCTCCAGATACCATCACACTGGGGGTTAGGGCTTCAGCATGTGAACTTGGGGGACACAAACATTTAGCCCATAGCCGAATGGTGGCAGCCCTACCTGACAGCTTCACTGCTGAGCCAGAGCCACCCAGCCAAGCTGCTCCCGCATTCCGGACCTTCAGGAACTATGAGATAACAAATGTTTGTGGTTCTAAACTGCTAAATTTGGGGGCGATTTGTTATGCCACACTAGATGCAAATGAGATAATATTGGATCCCTCCTCGCTTCAAGCACAAAATTTCAGAACTCTTTAGAAAATAATATGGGAGATTATCTATGGTTGTAGAAAGTATTTCTTAAATCAGACACATACATACAGACACACAGACATATGTCATAAAGAAAAAGATATTAATACTATAACCAGGGTTAAAAGATAAATGAGGAGTCTGCCAACCTCCTCATTTGCCAACAAATCAATAAACTTCTCTTTCTTTCTCCTCAAAAAAAAAAAAAAAAAAAGATAAATGAAAGGCCAGGCATGGTGGCTCACATCTATAATCCCAGTACTTTGGAAGGCAGGAGGATCATTTGAGGCCAGGACTTTGAGACCAGCCTGAGTGACATAGGGAGACCCCCATCTCTAAATAAATAAACAAACAAACAAACATATAAATAATTAGCTGAGCATGGTGATACACGCCTGTAGTCCTAGCTATTCAGGAGGCTGAGGCAGAAGGATCACTTGAGCGCAGGAGTTCAAGGCTCCATTGAGCTATGATTAGGACACTGTACTCTAGCCTGTGCAATATACTAAGACTCTGTTTAAAAAAAAAAAAAAAAAAAAGACAAACAGCCCAACAGAAAAATAGGTAAAAGAAATAAATAGATAAGCCATGGAATAGGAAACCTAAATAACAACTAACCCATCTCACTAGCACCTAGAGCAATGCAAATTAAACCAGTATGAGATTCTATTTCCTATTCATCAGATTAACAAAAATTAACAAATCTAAAAATATCAAGGGTTGACCAGGATGTGATCAAATGGGAATTCTCATGCATTGCTGGTGGCAGTACAAATTGTTACAGCCATGGTGGAAGCAATTTGGCTGTATGTAGTTAAACTGAATATGTATCTACTCTGCAAACTGACAATTCTACTTTTAGCAGTTCCAGAGATTCCATAGAGAATTTCTGACACAGTTATACAAGAAGGCCCATACAAAGATAGTTATTGCTGAATTGATTGTGATAGAGAAATATTGGAAACAGCCTAAATGTCCATTAATAGAATGAATAAATAAAAAACGGTATATTTAAACCAGTATTACTCAGGAGTAAGGAAATAAACTACAGTTATAGATATCAATATGCACTGGTCTTAGAAACAACAGTGATTAAAATAAAAATATGATTACTTTTATATTGATTTTAAAACCACATGCAAACAATTCTACATTTTTATGGAGATACATATGTGATTTGTGTGTATTTAAAATAAATTGCAAGAACTCATAGGACTGTGCATTAAAACTGTATGTAAATTAAACCTCAGAACATGACTTTAAAAATAAACTGGGAAGACTGTGATGGTTAATTTCATGTGTCCACTTGACTGGGCCACATGGTGCCCAGATATTTGGTCAAACACTATTCTGGGTGTTTGAATAATAGAATAATATTTGATGAGATTAACATCTGAATCAGTGAACTGAATACAGCAAGTTGCCCTCCCTGATGGAGAAGGGCCTCATCCAATTAGTTGAAGGTGTAACTAGAACAAAAAGGCTGGTCCTCTCCTGAGTAAGAGAGAATTTCTCCTGCCTGACTGCTTTCAAACTGGGATGTTGGCTTTTTTTCCTGCCTTCAGACTCAAACTGAAACATTAGCTCTATCTGGGTCTGGAGACCACCACCTTCAGATTGGAACTACATCACCAGCTGTCATGGGTCTCCAGCTTGCAGACTCACCCTGCAGATCTTGGGACTTGCCCACCTCCATAATTGTGTGATATTGTGATATTATATATATATATATATATATTTGTTCTACTGGTTCTGTTTTCCCAGAGAACCCTGCCTAATGCAGAGGACACACACTAGATACCTGGTAGCAATTGGTTCTTCAGATAAAGAAAGGGGAATGGAAACAGCAACTTTAAAGTCAATGTTTTATCTCTATTATTCTAAAAGACTGATACAAATGTAACAAAATGCTAATAATTGTCATTTCTGGGTTATGGATATATATATATGGCTGTTGTTATCTCATTCTTCATTCTTTTCTCTATTTTTTTAAATTTCTCAAAAAAAAAAAACTGCCCATTACACAAAATTCAGAAAGTAAAGTATAACGAAGAAAGTAAAAATTACTCATGATTCCACAATTGTTGGCATCTTGGCGTATATATTTCTAGATCTTTTCTTTACATATACATAAAGGCAACCTGCATATATACAAGGGCTGTCCAAAAGTATCCAACCATATAACATGTTCTCGTTACATTATCAATGGCTGGATACTTTCCGGACAGCCCTTGTACTTTCTCCGTCCACTTTACAAAAATAAATCCATCCTGCTTTATAGCCTGGTTTCCTTACTCAATATTTTCAATGGACATATGGACATCCTTTCACACCAATATTTTTAAACACTGAATAATGTTTCGGAGAATGCTTGAATTCTAGTTTGTTTAACCAATCTCTCATTCATAGACATTTAAGTTGTTTCCAGGTTTGTCTGTTGGGTTCTTTGGGGTTTTTTTTTAAAACAAATATTGTTGAATGAAAATCCTCATACATACACATGCTTGTCTTTTTATTTCCTTAAGTATAAATTCCTGAAGTGAAATTGATTGATTAAGGGATAGCCACATTTTTAATCACTTTTGAAACACAATGCTGAACTACCCTCCCCTCTGGAAAGGTTGTACCAATTTACACTTTGCTATGCCCTCGTCAACACTGAAAGCTAGACCCTTCAATACTATCTTGACCGACATCTTCTCTGTGGTGTTTGTTTTACCTCCAGGAAGGCTCTAATTTCCTGGAATTCGTAATAAAATCCCTAAAACTTTAACCAATAATATAGAGTTTCCGTTTGCACCAACACCAAATGGAAAAATCTTTGAAATATTAGTGGAGATATATATATATCTCCATATATATATATGTAAAACACACACACATATATGTATATATATGGATGGATATGTATTGAGTTAATGCCATTATATATATTTATGACAATTCTAAGGTCTCATTTCCCCTTAGACTAATGGAATTTTCTCGTATTTGGGAGCCCATAAATTTTCATTTCGAACACTCTTTGAAGGCACCTGGAATTGCTAATCAAATTCTGGCTCCTCTGTAAAATGAGAGATGCATTCATGGAGACCACAGGACACACAAGGTATCCACGCCAGCATCTGCGTGAATTACCTGGGCTGGCTCCTCCTAGGTCCCTAGACCAGTGACCACTGAGCCTTAGATTAAGGGCAGAGGCTTGCCCCAGGGTGGCATTGCCACACTATTCAAGGGTCTCCAGAAATAGAAGCACAAGTTTCACTTTTAATTATTTGGTCCTTTAACTCCTCAGCATTTCTTTATCATCTGGGTTTTGTTTGGATTTTTTTTCCAGTCATTTTCAACTTGCGAAGGACTCTGCTTGGACCGAGTGTCTCTTCTTGCCTAGGTTACAGACAGGTAAATGAGAGCACGTTTCTATTGCATGAAAGGGTCAGTAGAATAGTTCAGAGTAGCAATTCAAGCACCTCTGTCCAATCCTGAGGGACACAGGGGCAGGAAACCTTCGCTAGAATGGAGCTGGTACAAAGTCGAATGATAATCGCAGCATCTATTTAGAATTCTCAGTAGGGAGTGTAGGGCTGTTAATGGCAATAGCCCTGAAACAGCCACGTGAAAGCCAAACTTTGGAAATAGAGCCCTGCGATGGAAGGGTGAGACCAAAGGGAGAGGCTTTTAAAGGCAGCGACACCATGTATGAGTGGGTGGCAGATGACAAAAACTGAGAAACCCTGTGATGTGACCTCAGCCAGTTGGAACGTACTTCTTAAGCCCAGACACATTCATTGCTCAAGTGTTTACTGAGAACCTACTGTGTGCTGGGCATTGCCAGGGAGAGAAGTCTTGATTCTCAGATGATCTTCCCTATCCAAAGTTCTGCTAAGCGGGGTAGCAGACATCAGCCCTTCCTACCAGGCAGCGGGGCGGAGAGAGAACTGGACAAGATGAAGGAGAGCCTGCCTCCTCCCTCCGTCTCTTCAGCCGGTTACTGTCGACAGCTCAGGCCTGCAGGTTCCTCATCTGAAAAAGAGGAGATTGTGCTGGTAGGTGTCCAAGATCCTGTCTGGTTTTCATAAGCCAGTATCCATCGTCTTGTATCCATTCATTCTGTGAACAGTAAATACCTGCCAGGCACTGTGCTGGACCATTCTGGAAATCCGAGCCTGTGCAGTAGGGGAAAAGAGAAACTGAAAAAGTCACTGAGTCGGTAGATAAGTTTTAAAATGTACACACAAATAAGTGGACTGTGATGGAAGTGCAGATCAGCTCAGGTGTTCACCTGCAAGGCAGAAGTCTGTCTTTTCTTTCCTCCGACGCCCTCTAACTATTGCTTAGTCTTTGTGACACCTCTATGTGCATAGGTTTTCTGGTGAAGCAGAACGCTCCTTGAAAGCTGGTTCCAAACTTCAAGAACCACATTTTTTCTCCAAGAATAATAGAGGCACTTATCACTGTAGCCACTTAGTGAAGACCCAACTACCCAAATACACCTGTACTGCACACTATGCCAACTTCATTAATATTCATGAGCTGACCCAAAACCCCCGAGCTTTGAAGGAAAACCTGAGCAGTTGGTTTTAATCCTTCGAGAACTCACTACATAGTTACTCTTAGCAGGAGCATGTAACTTATCAGCATGCAAATGAAATGTACAGAATATATCTTAACATCTGAAGACTTGGAAATTTTCTATACATACATTTTAGTTCCAATCCCATGTCAAGATTGTGTCAAGATTCAGAAAACCATATTGCACTAGAAAAGGGATGAGCTGTCTAAAGGTAAATTCTGTTTTCTTTTTTATTTTTATTTTTTGATTATCTGGAAGATTAAAGTCAAATTTTATTTTGTTCTTTTCAACTAATAGAGAAGTGAGTCTTTGTAATGAATTATAAGATAACCATAGTTTATTTATCAATAGAGCCACAAGAATTTTTATCTACTCTATAATCAAAAGACCAATTGATAAACTATTTTTGTTGTAACTAAACTGTTACACTGATGTTCATTTTGAATATTCCAAATGGTTAAAGTACACAGTTATCTACTTTATAATGGAGGCTACCTTCTAATTATTAAGAGATGAAGTAAAGGGGATGAGATTTGGGGGAAAGGAATATATTTTCTCAGAGTTAGATGGCTCTTCTAGAATATTAAAACACATGAAGTCTAGAATGCATTTGTACTTTTTTTTTTTACTTTTAAAAACTTGTTTATTAAAAAGTGCACTAATCCAAAGTGGATTATCACAAGATATTCATATCTACATAACCACCTCCCAGGTCAATAAATGAAAGATTACCCACATCCCAGAAGCCCCTCGAGCGCCTCTATCACTATCACCTCCCCTCCCAAAGGTAACCACTATTCTCAACTATAACAAGAAAGGTTAGTTTTTTTTTTAAATTTATTTAAATAGAATGATTGGTATTCTGTTTCATGTGACTTCCTTTATCCAACATTGTTTTGGAAATTCATCTAGGGTTTTATGCACAGCTGTAGTTAATTCATTTGATTGCTAGGTAATATTCTATCATATGACTATACCACGGTTACTCATTCATTCTACTCTTCATGGATATTTGAGTTTGTTTACAATTTGGGGTTGTTACAAATTGTACTGGTATGAACATCCTGGTACATGTCTGTTGGTGCATATCTCTGTGTGGATTTCTGTTGGGTGCATACCCAGGAATGGAATTGCTGGGTCATAGGTTATAAGAGTGTCTGATTTTGAGAAATAATGCCAAATAGTTTTACAGAGTGGTTGTAAAGCTTAATTTATTCTTGGCAGTCACTCTTTTTCTATTTCTGGCAAGGGAAAGTAGAGTGAGTAGGATTTTTAATGTCTTACAGGTTTCTTGGAACAAAGTATCTTTTTACAAACACCATTCCAACGAGTAAAGTTTAAAGTACTATAATTAAGGGTTTAGAGATTAAATTCCTTTCTAAACTACAGACATTTGTTTTAGAGAAGTGTAAAAGTGCTTGGGGCAAAATACATTGGGGATTTCCTTGTTGCCAAAATATCTGAAAAGTAATTCCAGATGCTCTGCTCAAATAATCCCCAGCTGGCTGCCCAGCCTCTGACCTGCTATTATCCTAGGGATTTCAATAAACAAACAAACAATTATGAGAAAAGCTAGAATCGCTAATACCGAAGCAATGTCATTCACTAGAATTTAAGCAAATAAGCAAACATTTTCAATATAACCATAGTTAAGCAAATAAGCAAACATTTTCAATACAACCATAATTCCACCAAGAAGTGGGGCAGATTTGAAGACCTAAAAAAAAGTGCCTGAAGTTGGAATCATCCTTCTCCCTGACACGGTGCTCAGGCAGAAACAAACGATTGTAGGTGGAAACAGAGAGGAAAGTCTTTCAAAGGACACTCACATGCCCACTGGGACTGTTCCCGAGGAACTTGATTTTTCAGTGCAGAGCTGTATTTCTTACCTCAAAGAGGCTTTGTCACTCTTTGGCAAGACAGTGAGAGAATGGGCTCACCAGCGCCCCCTAGTTTAAAAAACTATTTCTTGCCAATATTAACAAGATCCCATTGTAAGAAATTAACTCTTTTGTATGTATATAAAGTCTGAATAACCAGTTAAGAAAATTTTCTAGATACTCTCGCATTAAAAATAGTTTTTAAGAGTTTGTAATTAAAAGGGATAAGTAAATAGCAGCATATTTACTCAATGGAATACTGGGTAGCAATGAGAATGAATGAACTACAACTCTTATACAAGGAACACTAGGGACAAATCTCACAAACGTAATGAGGAACGAAAGAAGCCAGACACACAAGAGTACGTACTATATGGTTTCATTTATAGGAAACTAATTTATGGTGACAGAAGTTGGGATAATGTGCAGGGGGTAGAGAGTGACTGGGGGGTGGGTCCGAGGTAGGTTTCTGGGGTACTGTTCCTGTTCTGTTTCTTGATCTGGGGATTGGTCACATGGGTATGTTTACTGTGTAAAAGTTTTTTTTTTTTCTTTTTTAAGAGATGGAGGTCTCCATATGTTGCCCAGGCTGGCCTTGAACTCCTGGGTTCAAAGGATCCTCCTGCCTCAGCCTCCTGAGTAGCTGGGACTACCACACCCACCCAGCTTATTTTGTAAAGTATAATAAAGTGTGTACTTACAACATGTGCACTTCCCCGTTGTGTTTGTTATATATCAGTATATTTTTTAAATAAGATTGCTGCTGACAGAAAAGATGGGCTGACTTTTAAGTGTGACTTTTTCCTAACAGTCTGGCAGCTTGGGGTAACATTAAATAGCCCAATCCCTACTCAGGAGCACAAAGCCTCCTCAAATCTTTAGCAGCAATAGCTACGATTTTATGGAATAAGAACTATGCATTGGGCTTTGCATTAGGTCTTGTCCGTAGGTTATCTCCAGTCCTTAAAACAGACATTCAAAATAGGTAATGCTGGCCCCAGCTCAGAGATAAGAAAAGAAAGCTGAGAGACGTCTAACCATTGGCCGGAATCATGCAGCTAGCTGGCGGCTGTGCCGAAGCCCAGACTTTTTTTCTCCTGAGTTACAAACTGGGCAAAATTCCACTGTGGGCAGCCAGCCCACCCTGTGTCTCTCTGTGGGGAAGCTGGACACACTCAGATTCACGCAGGGCTGCCTTGCAGGGGGCTAGACTCAGATGGGCAAGCACCAGAGAGCAAAGTGGAGCCCCACTCTTGCTCCAGAGACCTGAAATCATTTTCTTTTTCCTGTACCCAACCATTTGTTACCTTCTTCCTTGTCATTCAACCATTTAAGAAGGCTTCCTGGGTCACCATAGCTGCTGGGCAGAGAAGGAAGTGGCCCTGGGGCAAAATCCGGATGCATGGTACAGTGGAGGCCACATCAGACCACGTCCATTGGTAACAGGCAAATTCAACTCGGGACTACCCTTGCACAATTGAATCTTGAAGAGCCACAACCCTCTACCCAGATGCTGTCGTCACAGCTTGGAGCAACCCCTCCTCCTCTCCAAACCAAACACACATCTCCCCTTCCATGAAGGCTTGCCAGCTCCACGGGGCCCCAGGACTCTCACTCTGTCGTATTCGGGAGTCCCTTCCCCATACACCATTCAATTTAATCCTCGCAGGTTTCCAGTAAGCGTTACCTCCTTTTTTCTGACGAGGAAAGCAGAGCTTAGAGAGGTTAAGCAGTTTGCACAAGGCTGAAACTTCCGTAAGTGGCAGAGCTGGGATTCTGGCTCCTCTCCTCCTGCTCTGACCTACATCGCCCTCCTCTGTGACCCCACAGCTGTCTGTGCGACTGTATCTTTGACTCTACCACACGATCCCGTCATCACTGAGTTATTAATATTTGCATGTCTTCCTGACTAGAGGGTGAGGAGAACTTGAAGAGTTTCATTTGATTGTATATCCCTGGTCCTTAGCAAAGTCCTTGAGAAATAGTAAGTGCTCAGAAAGGTTACTGAAAGAACAGAAGGATGAGTCATGCCTATAATCCCGGATGCCTCTTAGCTAGACATTAGGGAACAAGCAACCACTCTTGCCCTGAGTTTTCATATTTGTAAGAAGGATGTAAAATTTGTCCCACTTCATGAGGCTGTTGTCTTAGTCCATACCGTTATTCCTGTCATGGAATGAGACTGGATTTAAGGAGGGAACTTGGTCAGAAATCAGGGGCCAATATGGCAGAAGTAAGAGAAGACAGCGTGAGCAGGGGAACCTCAAGAACACACTTGATACCAGCCTAGAGCACATGACTAACACAGCACGAAGGGTTACGCCCCATGGAGAAGCCAGCGGGTGGATCTGAGGATACTTATGAACTTCTGGCCTTGGCCCCGGTTTGAGGGGTGCTGAGCTACAGGTAGAGGAAGGGAGAGTCTGAGTGAGGTAGGGCTCACCAATCACCTTTGCCCCTGTGAGTTGATTTCCCAGTGTACTGTACTCACTGCTCTCTCTGCGTTAGATGTCAGTCATTCATTTAGTTGCTGACATTGGTAATTGGCACCTACTGTCATGCCAGGTCCTATGACAGGCACAAAAGATACAAAAGTGCACACAGAGAGATGGTCCCTATCTCTCAACCCTAATCTAATTGTCACACAAATCAGTGTTTAATTACAAACTGTGACAGGTGGTAGGAAGGAAAGGTACAGCATGCCATGAGAACATAGAACAGAAGAATATCACCTAGTCTTGGTGTTGGGGAAGGTTTCCCCAAGAAGGTGATAACTGAGCTGAGATCTGGGAAGTGACCAGGAGGTGACTGTGTTGGAGTGTGTGTTGCAGATGGTGTCAGATGACTCCAGACTGAAGAAAGCAGAATGAAGACCCAAGCAGAGCCATTGAAGAGTGAGGTTGGGGAAAGCAGGGACACAGAACACACATAGTTAAGGTCAAAGTGATTAGAAACAAAGAAAATGAAACCAATGCTCCATCCAATGTTCTAGATGGTGGCTATAGCCACTCCCAAAAGGACAATAATAATGGACTACCTCAAAAAGAGAGGTAGCCTGGCTTTGCAGGCAGGGCTTCCCATCATGGTGGAATTTAGTGGGGTTGTCAGTCCAGAGTTTGATCTGAGAAGGTTCAGAAATTCATCCAGTCAGTCAGATCCAGGGTATTGACTCACATTGACCCAAGTCATAGAAAATAGGTATATAAATCAAAATGCCTATGTATAATTTTGCCATAAGAAATGCAACTACATAGCAGATTGAAATATTTGGGTCTATTGGTCAGTGCGTTCCTTTCCCTATAAAGCAATTTGTAGGAAAATCAAATGATAATCAGAAGGGTAATGGGTGAGTAGAGAATTGGAACAAGGGCTACTGGTCAAATAATCCAGCTATGATGGTTTGATATATCATTCTCCACCAGCATTAGGCATCTTTCTAAACCCCGAATCAGAACACAGGGCTTGACAAAAAACTCTAACCTGATCTTTGACTGTTATTCATTCATTTAGCTGTCTTTATTGAGCCTTTAATAATAAGTATAAATGCTTAAAAATATTTTATTATATATTGAATAAGCCACCACTGTTAGAAAGAATAAAATAACATGAAAAGAAATACAATGTTCAGCAAAGTAGATATTTAATTCAATATTTATGTCATCATTTTTTATAATATTTATCTGTCCAAGTTGATAGTTTGATTTTTTACTAATACTTATTTTCTACTAATACTCAGTTTTCTCAATTATTGTTTTTTCTCTTAATTCAAAAAAGTATCTCTTCAAAAATCTTTGAGCAATTTACTTGAGTTACTTAGAGCTATTTACAGTATCATTCGTTATTAACGACATTTTAAATTTTTCAACACTACTCCTCTGACCTAGAAGCAATGACAATTCAGAGGCAATGGTAACCCGAGCCCCAGATGTGATTTTTAAATACCATTTCTTACTAAAAGGAATCAGGGATCCTTGGAGAGACAACTGATTTGTGATTTGGAGCAGGAATTGTTACAATGAGCCTAGACACGTCATTATGGCCAAAAGCAAAGGCACTGTCAAAGACTCCTGGGGTCATGGCAGAAGGACAGAGAGGCTAACTTGGAGGAATTCTCTCTGGCCATGGTTGGGTCAACATGAACATCGAAAAGATGTTCACGTTAGATTCATAATAGATTGAAACACATCCAATACGAACACTCCAATAGCTCACATCATGATGATTAAAAAACAAATCAGTGCTCACTCGTGCAAGTTTCAAGGGCACCAACTCCTGACAGGCTGGTGGATAAAAGGAAGGGATCTTATCTCACCTTTTCTGTACCAACTGTGCTGTAGGGTAACTGAGTAGTTGATATGGGAAATTCCTTTTTTATTGAAAGATCATAGCTAATAGAAGAAGAAGAAATGACAGAATCAGGAAATAAATCATCATTTCCAAATCCCTATTGGATTAATGGATCCAGGTGACGAACATCAATGGTTGTGAAAACCATGAGGTGGTAGGTTGATGGGCATCTTTATGATGGATGAATCAGGCTGACTCCTGGCACCAATCCATCAACTGAAATCAGTAAAGGTGGAAAAACCAGGCACCATATTTTCCTGATACAAATGCACACCAAGCTGCCTTTGAAGAAGTCTTGCCAAAATGAACCTAACTCTAACAAAAACTCAAGATCTATCTACCTGTTTACAGGAAATACAGGGATGGAAAAACATGTAAGATGACACCAAGAGGACATGACCAGCCATATCTGGAACGTGGAAATGTCTACAGGACAAATGGCCCGTTTCTTTGACAAATGAATGGCATAAAAAGGGCCTGGTGGTGGGAAAATGTAAGAGACTCAAGAAGCATATTGTATTAGCTCAGCTGCCGTAACAAAATACCATGGATGGGTGGCTTAAACAACAGGAATTTATTTCTCACTGTTCTGGAGGCTGGAAGTCTGGGATCACCTCACCTGGGCAAGGCCTGGAGAGGCCTCGCTTCCTGGTTGCAGACGGCCACCTTCTGACCATGTGTTCACATGGCGTATGCTCTTGGGAAGAGAGTGAGGTCTCTCCCTCTCTTCCTCTTCATATAAGCCCATCAATCCTGTGGGATTGCTTATGACCTCATTTTAACCTTAATTACCCCCTAAAAGTCCTATCTCCAAACACAGCCACATTGGAGGTTAGGGCTTCATCATATGAATTTGGCGGGAACATAATTCAGTCCATAGAACAGATCAGCCAAATGCCACATGTGGACCTTGTTTGAATCCCCATTGCAAGAAACCAATCATAAAAAGACATCATAAAATAGTCAGACAAATTGTACCACCATCTATGGGATGCTAGATGATGTTAAGGAATCATTAATTTTTGTATTTATGACGAAGATGTTGTGGTTGTTTAATTCCTCATCTTTCAGAAATACATACAGAAGTATTTGCCTTTGAAACTATAGAAAGTCTGGAATTTGTTTTAAAATAATGGATGAGGGGTAGGAGTAGAGGTGGGGAAGGGGGTATAGATGAAACAAGATCATCCATGTAGCAATAATTATTGAAACTGGGCAATGGGCACTTGGAACTTTTCTACACTATTCTCTCTACATTTGCGTATGTTTGAAATTTTTCATAATAAAAAATACTTTCAATGCAAGAGAGAGAGGGGAGGGAGAGAGACTTAAGAAGCATATTGACTATACACAATGTGTAGAGCTTGTTAAATCCTGATTCAAACACACCAACTGATAAAAAGGCATTTTGGAGACAATTGGAGCAAATTGACTATTATCAGTGTTAGATGATATTACAAGTTATTGTTAATTTTGTTGGCTACAATTGTGTGTAGTTGGGTTTGTTTGTTTTTTTTTTAATCAAGGTCCTTATCTGTTACAGGTACATATTGAAGCATTTAAAAGCACTTATATATGCTGGGATTTGCTTTAAAACACTAAAAATAAGTAGGGTAGATGAAATATAATTGGCAGAATATTAAGAATTATTAAAATTGGTCAATGGATAAGTGAGTTTCACAATATTATTATCTAAAATTTTCTATCATAAACCATTCAAAAGAAATACTCATGAGACTATAGTGTTCCAACCCAACAACGACAGGAAGAATTCACGTGCCCTCTTCCAGATATACTTGGAAGGCAAAGGTTTTAATAATAAATAATTTTAAGTACCTTTGTCCAGCTCTGATCTGTAGCTTCCATTTTCCTATTCAGCAAGTGAGTTCTCATTAAGATATGACTCAGGGACATAGAGTTCATTAAAATGATCATCATATCACAGAGTGGGAAGAACACTGTCAAAAAAAAATTCCCTCTCTACGCAGAGTGTGTCATTCATGGTTTTCTGAACTGAAACCACAGTAGGACGTTTTGAGATTTGCTTTCCAAAGGTCCTGAAGATGTACCACATTGTCATATAAATCCCTGTAACAACAACAACAACAAAATGGTGTCATCAGTAAAATAAACCACCAGAATCAAAGTTGTTATTTTGGATTTTTGATTTCTTTTTTTCCCCTTGAGACTAATAGGAACCTTTTCATGTAACAATAACTGCACCCTCACCCACCAGGCTAGCCAGCTGGTAGAGCACAAGACTCTTAATAATAAATGCACCCTTGAAGGTTGAAGCATTTTTATTTTTTTTATTATTTTAAGAATAGGCATTTTCAGAAACCTCATACTCTGTATTGAAATTTGCAAAGAAAAAGATCATTAAAAATTTCATCTCAGTCAGAGCTGGGTTAAGAACGCACTGGTGTGGACAGAAAGGAAGATGCTGCTGTCTGCTCTGTGCCCCAAATAATTCACAGGTGGTGCCCAGGTGGGCTTGAAAGATGGGACTGGGCAGAATTGTTCCTAAGTGGAAGAGGAAATCAGAGTGGGTGAGTTTTTTGGTGGAGAATCTTTGAGTGTCCTGATTTAACACTTCGGTCCACTATTCCACACCTCTGACTGTCCTTCTCTGTTCCCAGAGGCGTGGGCTGGGCAAGGCAAGAGCCGGTGTCGCATGTCAGCCTGCAGGAGAAGGCTGCCTGCGCTCTGGGCCCCCCGGAGCCCACGGCCGCCTGTCTGAAGTGGTGTGTGACGAGCAGCCCAGGCAGATGACACACAGTGCCCTGCAGGTGCCTCTACCAACTGACAGGAACAACAACAAACCATTCTGGGAAGCAGGAGTGGGTCAGTCAGCTTCTAAAAATAGCTAAATAGGGGCGTGGAAACATCCCATTGCCCCATGCCAATCAGGAGAAAGAGCACGTTGGCCAGAAAAAAGGAGGCAGCAGGAGAAGGGAGGAGAGCCCGGAGACCAAGAAAAATATGTATTTGGGTCACTAACACGCTGGCACGATGGCCCTGAGGAGGCAGATGCTTGGAGAGCCTCGTAAATAGCCTTTGGTCCATTGCCAGTGGCAGCATTCGAGTCAGGCCAGGCTCAGGGAGCGCCGTGGGCTCGGAGCGTCCTGCGGGCCTCAGCCATGCCGTGAGAAGTCAGCAGGACACAGAGGAGTGGAGCCAGCAAGATTTCCCTGAAGTCATGCAAGGTGAGGAGGACAGGGCGTACTGCAGATGGGTGGTTGTCGTCTGGAGTGAGACACAACAGCAGCAACCTTCATTCTGTACCTTTGTGCAGAAAGGGCCGCTCTGGGGAGGGAGGAGAAGGATCTACTGACCAAGCAGCATCTAAAACATTGGCTCTTATAGAAAGAGGCCCACGGGACAGCCTTGGGCTTCCACTGAGTCTCTCGTCCCACTCAACTGAGCCACCAATGACCTCCTGGGCTGGGCCCTTCAGGTAACCAGCAGCACCTCTGTAGCCCCCCCCCACCCTGCACCACCCCCACTTCTCTGTCTATTTCAAGATCACACAACTACTCAATGGCAGGGCTGGAATTCTGAACTTTTCATGTACCTCCAAGTAAAATCCTTCCCCCTATAAAATAATAATCATAGCTACCATTTATTGAGCATTTACTATGTGCCTTGTCCTGTGCTATGTGCCTTACACACTTAAATTTAGTTAACTCTCATGAAGACCCTATAAGATAAGGTAGTGCTATTATCATGTCCATTTTAAGGTTGAGGAAAACTGAGGCACAAGGAAGTTAAGCAATTGCTGAGATCACACAGCTAAACCATTCTATCGCATAGCTTTCTAAATTTTTGCTATTCCTACTTCACTTCAAAGCACAAACTCAGGCTAGGGAAACAAAGTGATGAATAGATAAGGAGCCCAACAGAAAGTCTGAAAAATACAAAGTCACCAGTTCAGACCCTGGCAAGAGGGGCTCATTCGCCTGCTCAGCTCACACGCTGCAGGTGTTGGCTACTAAATCTGGGTAGACAGGCATCACCAACTTATTTTAAGTCTCAATGAAAAGAAGGGTTAGTGACGGTGTCAGCCAGGAAACAGATGGCACGCTCCAAAGTGTTCAACTGACAAAAATGTAATGAG
>CAUYSK010080541.1:0-11335 GCA_963575035.1 Avahi laniger | reverse complement strand
GCTGTGCAGAAGCTTTTTAATTTGATTAGGTCCCATTTATTTATTTTTGTTGTTGCTGTAGTTGCTTTTGGGGTCTTCTTCATAAATTCTTTGCCTAGGCCAATGTCTAGAAGAGAATTTCCAACTTCTTCCTCTAGAGTTTTAATAGTTTCACTCCTTAGGTTTAGATCTGTGATCCAGCGTGAATTGATTTTTGTGAGAGGTGAGAGGTGTGGATCCAGATTCAGTCTTCTACATGTGGCTATCCAGTTTTCCCAGCACCGTTTATTGAATAAGGATTCTTTCCTCCAGTGTATGTTTTTGTCTGGTTTGTCAAAGATTAGACGGCTACATGTGGATGGTTTTATTCCGGGTTCTCAAGGTAGGTTTCTTCTATACGAAGTTTTAAAAGAGCTTTTATAATGAAGCGACGTTGAATTTTATCAAATGCTTTTTCAGCATCAATTGAAATGACCATATGTATTTTGTCCTTCATTCTGTTGATATGATGTGTCATGTTGAAAGATTTGCTTATGTTGAATCATCTTACATCCCTGGGATGAATCCCACTTGATCACAATAAATAAATCTTTTCATTGTGTTGCTGTATTGTGTTTTCTGGTATTTTGTTGAAGATTGTCGCATCTGTGTTCATCAGAGATATTGGACTATAGCTTTCTATTTTTGTTGTGTCATTGTCTGGTTTTGTTATCAGTATAATACAGGCTTCATGGAAAGAATTAGAGAATATTCCATTGTGCTCAATTTCTGGAATATTTTAAGTAGGAAAGGTATTATTTCTTCTTTGAATGCCTAGACAAATTCAGCAGTGAAGTCATTGGGTATTGGACTTTCTTTGATGGCAGAATTTTTTTATTACTGCTCCCTTAATAAACTTTATTACACACTTGACTTGCTTTTGGTGTGTCTGGCCATTCTTCGGCCAAGAGCACACCAAGAACTAAGAACAGACTACAACTAGACATTCTCACATGTGGATATCCATTTGTTTCAGTACAGTTACCTTAAAAACATTATACTTTCTTCATGGGATTACTTTGACACATTCAACAAAAATCAATTGTTGATAATATGAGTTTATTTATGTACTCTCAATTCTGTTACATTGATCTTTGTGTCTATCTTATATCAGTTACACACTGAATTGATTACTATAGTTTTATAATATATTTTGCAATTAGAAAGTATTAGTCCTCCGAATTTGTTCTCTTTCAAAATTGTTTTCGCCACTGTAGATCCTTTGTATTTCCATATAGATTTAAATCAGCTTGTCTATTTCTGCCAAAAAACAAAAAACAAACAAAAAAAAGCTGCCAGGATTTTGGTAGAGATTGCCCTGAACCTATTGATCCATTTTGGGAAGACATGCCATCTATACTGAATATTTCAATCCATAAACATAGAGGGTCATTCCATTTATTTATGTTTTCTATAACTTTTCTCAGCAATATTTTCTATACTTGACAATTTCATGATTTTAGGAAAAAAATATCTAGTCTTTCACCATTAAGGATAATTATCATTTCACCTCTAGAGTTTTTGATGTTTTTTATCAGACTGAAGACTTTTTCTTTCATTTCTGGTTTATTGAGAGTTTTTATCTTTAGTGGATTTTGAATTTTGTCAAATGCTTTTTCCACATCTATTGAGACGATCACGTGACTTGTGTTTTTTATTCTTCTCCAATGTCATAAACCTGGGGAAGGTATGAGAGTATTCCCAAGTTGGAACACAAATCTTTAATTTCATTAATGCTTAATTTTTTTTTTTTAATAAATGCCTCTCAATTCAATGTATGCCTTTGTTAATGCCCAGCCAGGGTCCAAAAATTGTTGTTTTGACAATCTTTTTCTAGTTTTATTACTGTTTTTTAGGGAGTGGATTTGCTGTACTCATCATTCAACCATTCCAGAAATCACTCCGCCACCACATAGGTATTATTCTTGATCCAATTATTTAATTTCACATTTAATACATCCTCTGTAAAATGGGATTAATAACCCTCCATTAGGTTGTTGGAAAGATTAGATGTATACTTAAAAGTGCTCATTGATGCATCTTGCACATAGCACATTCAATGGATATTAATTGTGTTTAAAGCTAAGATGGATGTAAGAGAAGAGGATTATTAAGAGCAATTTATAAAGGCTTTGTGGACCTTCAGTAAAACTTGGAATACCCCAGTCAAACTAAGAGAGTGAAGACTCAAAATCAATATTTGCTAATATGCTCTAATTCTTTATTCTCATGGATAAATCGTTTGAAAACCTTTTTTTCTTCTACTTCCTGGTTAAGTCAGGTCTACTTTGTCATAATCTGCCTTTCTTCTTGCCTTAAAACATTTTATATTTAGCTTCACCTTAGAAAATACATATAAAAGAAATATTGGTACACATCTGATTTATTGAACTGCTTTGGAAAGGCCAGTAGCAATATGCTTGGTACCAACATACCCTGATAGCACAGATGCATTAAAAAATGAAAGTTACTGCTTATCAGCAGATTCTGTGTATAACAAATATCTCACGTAAATAAGCAGAAGATAAAGATCCTGCAAGTCTAAATAAAATCAAATTTTCCATTTCGAGGTTTATTTTTGCCTCTTTCCCTTAAAGATTTGATTTTGATTTTTTTTTTTTGCTGTAGAATATGCATTCTTGTTGATTCAAACAGTGATAAATGTGTAGAAAATTAAGTGGCAAGAAAGGGACTAAAATGTTAAATGCAGCTTTTATAAGTTTACTAATGTGAGCTAGAATTCATCCCTATGTAGCGAGATTCCACAATTATAACTGACCCTTATGGAATCAATATAGTATTCTGGAATTCTCCAAAATAGAATGTTCTCTACCCTCCTGCTCTAGATTACTCATTAGTACAATTTAATATCTGTCAATAATGGCTTCTTGTGGGGCAAAAGTTAACCCAGTGGTGATACTACATTTATTTTATATATATATATATTTATATTTATATAATTTTGATGATTATATACACAGAAAATTTTAAATCCCAGAAAAAAAACATAAATAAATATTTAGAAAGGGAATATAATAAACAGTGACAACAGAACTAAGCTATTTTGATCTTGTATACATATTTTGATCCACTCTTTGTTCCCTTTCCTCTATCCTTTCTCTTTCCATAATTTTATCAATTTACTTTTTCTTACTTTTCATGTCTACTTCCTTACCATCTTGTGGTACACAAACATTGTCTTACTTTTCTCTATATTTTTTCCCACAAAATGCCTCACCGATACCTCTTTGTCTTTTCTGTACCATTTCAAACATGTACACACATATTGGGTGCAGTTTATACCCCCAATAATCCACTCTAAGAAGTAGCTAATGTTATCTTTCAAATAAACAATTTCAATTCTAGTAGCTGTAAATATCTCAAAGATGATTCTCTTTACAACATTTTCATTAAAGCTGGGGATTTGTTTGGTGTTTTGGTTTTAAACAAACACTCATCCCAGCAGTGCAACTCACCAATATAGAACAGAATTACAATGTACTTCCAGCCAAATTCAGTTTATTGTCAATTTCAGTAGTGTTTCTTATGGTAGCAATTATTCTCTGTAAGCCTGCAAGCAAGCAGCAGAAAAGTGAAATCATCAAAGAGTTTTTATCTGCAGCAATTCCAGAAATGGCAGGTAGCTGATAGTTTAAACTTTAGTTCTCTGCAGTGGAATAGTGCAAATAGGAGAATGCCATCTGCCTGCTCCTGGAGGCTTTCTGAAAAATATATCCAAGTTAATAAAGTTTTTGGGTGGTATCTGGTAACTTTGGTTACTATTGCACTGGATGCTCTGGCATATACATGACTGGACGCTCCTGAGACAAACTTTACAAGTTGGAATGGCATTGTTTTTTTGCCTATATGAATTACATAGTTGGATGTTTACCTCAATTTTCTAATTACCTGGAGCTACATCTTCTAAATGTTAAGTTCCTTAATTTAACCTGGAAAATAGACTGATGGCTGAAAGTTACATGAACAGAAACAAGTACAAGAAAGTGTGACCAGCTTTGAATTTATTCTTGAAAGATTTGTTATAAATTTTCAAGATCATAGACAGTTACCCCTTAAAATAAAGGAGACTAAATTAAGGGATGATCGTAAAATGTCATCCAGTTTATTCTTCCTATTGTTGATAATTTATTTAAAACACCCTAGATAGAAAGTTAATGTCATTTTCTAAAAATGTTCTAAAAGAAGATTTTATTATGTATTTTTTAATCATTAACTCAACAAATATTTATTGATCTCCCTCATTCTCATTCTTTGGGGGAAACATCGCAGGAAAATCCTTGTAGTTAAAACCATGAACAAGATAGAACTGTTAATGCTTATATTCCAATATAGAAGAGTACTAATGGTACAGTTGCTTGAGTACAATTATAAAAAGTGTACAAAGGAGTCAAATAGAAGATGCTATAAAGACATACAACAAAGTGACCTGCTCTTGTCTCTTGAGGTTTTATTGAGAAATTTGTTGAACCATATAAGGTAAGATGGAGTTAACTCAGCAACTGAGTAGGGAATGTGGAGGAGGTTGTCCAGGCAGAGGGAAAGAGTGAGAAAAAGTCCTGAAACAGGAAAGAACACAAAATTATTTTCAAACCCAAAAGAAAGCCAGTGTACTTAAAGCACAAAGAGTAATGGAAAAGTGATGCAAGGTGAGGTTGGCGAGGTAGCAGGGTGGTCAATTTTGTTTCCACCAAATTCGTGGTCTGTATGTGAGTACATGTGAAATGAATGTCCACATAGCCAGACAATATAGAAGCATGGCACAGAAGATGGGAAAATTTAACAGGGAACGCTCATGTCAGTGTATATCAACTCATAAAAGAATTTCAAAAACAGCAGTGCCACCTAGAAAATGAATACACATGTATTCCTTGAGGAAAGCCATGCCCTAAAAGGAAAATAAAGAAAAGAAAAAGAAAAATCAGCTGCTCATCACAATCCAAGACTTCAAAATATAGTTAATAATGGTGAAAGTCAGCCAGCTAGGTTCAGAATTAGTAGAGCTATTAAGCAGACATTTGGCAATACACGGGTTTTAAACTGCATGGAATAGTCTAGACTGACACAAAATATTGGGGATTATCAGCACACATATGGCCATTGAAACTGTGGCTAAAACCACCCAAGGAGAGAGTATGGAATAAGGAGAGAGAGATACTTACATTCTGATCTTTCAAAATCCAAGATAGAGATTAGAGGACGATCAGCAGCAAAGGCTGCATTGGTAGAGATGTAGAGGGCAAGAACAGAAAAACTTGATTGGCAGGAAGTCAAGAAACACTGTTCTATGAACAAGCGACGCATGAATCAATCATGTGTTGCCCCCAAATTAAAACATTTTGTAGGATGTGCCCTTGGTGCTAATCAACCCCCTTTCTCTTGCTTTCCCTTGAAAAGAAAGGGGACATAAAGCCTACTTACTTGCATTATTCATTGTGAGCATTTTATTCCTTCTAAGTTACGAATGAATTTAGAGGAATGTCTAACTATAAGGAAAATTCCCATTTTTATACAAACAGAATCTGTAAATTTAAGCATAGTGTTCAGGTTGGACCCAGGGGTTCCAACTCTGCCTCTCTTTCATTTATATTTAATTTTAATTTTTTCTTGTGCATATGGAAAGAATAAAGGTTACAAAATCAGTAGCCTGGATATTATTGGTAATGTTTCTATAAAACAAACAATTCTTAGGGTCTTAAGGTTTAAAGCTTTGTTTTAATAAGAAATTAATAGTAAGACAAACTGCATTCTTATGATGTGTTAATATTAGTGAAATGTGTGGAGTATAATCAGATTCTAACAGCACTTCTCCCTGCATTATTTTTTCTTGGAGGAATGTGTGAATCTGAAATGCTTAGTCTCACTACAAAATCTTGATTGCAATTGAGTCTGCCTTGCGTGCGTGTGTTTGTGTGTTTGTGTGTATAATCTAACAATATATATAAAAATATCTGCAAAAATTCTTTTAGGTTAAAATTTTATTATGATAACAGAAATGATTTTAACATTGACAAAATGAGATTTTAACATTGATAAAAATTAACTGTAGTTATTTGAACATTGTAGTTTACTAAATACAAATAATGTAGATTCACCCATATTCACCATGACAAAAAGTGTGTATATATACTTTTATGTATTCATGTACTATTTATATATATATATTTGTTTTTTATGTGAAGCAAATATTTCAATTGTTAAAATGTCTCCCTATATTATATACATGTAAAAAACTATAAATACTTATGTACTATATATCTGTTGCATAATAATATATAATAATATCATTAGGAATAGGGAAAGGTAATCTGCGTCTACGCAGAAGAAATTTACTATTACTTTTTATGTCACTCTATAAATTTTTTTACATCTTACTAAAGCTACTTGGGAGTTTACTATGTAGCTTTCTCTCAGCCGTTACATGCAAACTACATAAACACCAGTGCTTGTGTTTATATTCCTACTTTGAACTAGATAGACATTCATAGAAATAAAAAATAGACATCTTTAACATCAATTCTTATTATAATAATTATTACATTTGCAAATACAGGAAACTTCAAAGAAATAGTTTGAACTATGAACTGTAAAATCCTTCTTTGATAAATAATATTGTGGAATTTATAGGCTAATTTCCGTGAGGAATACAGAAGCTATCCCAGCTATATGCCTGTATCTCTCCCTGGTCTTCGGTATCCTTTAAGATGTTGAAGCAGATATAAGCCCGTTTTGAATGGAATTCTATCGAAGGGTTTGTGATCACTCATTGAAGAACAAATCTTGATTTCTGCTACACATTCCACTGTGTGTGATGATTTGAAAGGGGCTGCGTATAAATTGGCTTTTTGTGTAGAAATGATAAGTAGCATTTTACATTCAATTCTTTAAAATTTTATGTGTTCAGTTTCAAAAAAATTAAAAGTTCTTTGGCCATAGTCACTGTTGACAGTTTCTAGATTTTTTCACTGATTATTTTAAATGTCCTTTTCAGATTATTTCTTATTTTCCTTTACTATTTTTTTCTTTCTTGTGACTTCTATCATTATTGTCTCTATTCTTACTCTCCTACCTCTTAATATGATTCTATACTTTATAAAATTTTTTATGATAAGTATTACTTTTGATCCTCACTCACTAAAACCCTGTGAAACACCGCACACATAACCCATTAAACTTAATTAGCAGAAAAGCAACTGGTGTCACACAGAAACACACACACAATGAGGCAAATTTCTGAAGGTGACTTTAAGAGGTGATTTCAGAACCTGGAGCCCAACTTTCTCTGGATCACCAATCTGTGATCACTGTACGATTCCCGTCTCCATGAGTCATAAATTCCAATCCAAGGAAAAATTCCTCAGGAGGTTTATACATCTACTACATGCTTAGCACTACTCTGGGTGATGTGGATGCAGAAACACATCTCTCCTCAACAAGTAGATAAGCGAAGTGGAAGCTATGCAATCTTTCCTTAAAAGCATCAATAATAAAGGTCAGTGAGCACAACTGCATAGGATTTTTTTTCAGAGGGCTTGCTGGAAGAGGTGATTTTTATGTGGGTATATTGGAAGTAAGGGACATGAATTTGGAAATGAAGGTAATGAAATACATACTACATGGGAAATGGCAGGAATCACATATATGTTAAAGTTGATCCATGGTCTCCTTGTTTAGTTCAATGGTTATGCATTACTTACGTAATGCTTCTTCCTCTTCTATGGAAATATAGAAGAATGTTTATGGAAACATAAAAGTCTGAAGGAAAAATACATAAAAAATGTACATTGGAGAGTAGACACATTTTTTTCCAGTATAAGTCTATGTTCCATAACTATGAAAACTCAGTCCTATTTTTTTTATTGCAGATTTGACTACGTTTTAGCTAAATCAATGTTTGGAACCTGAATCATAGCACAAAGGTAATGTGTTTTTGTAATGATAGGACTGATTGGATTTCCTCCCAATGGAGGAATGGTTGTCTTTTTCATTTACTAACAATCTGGGTAAGTGTTAGGACCAAATGAGCTACCCACCTAATAGTAACAGGACAGTAAAATCACATTAACCATACTGTTGTTTTCCTTCTCCACTGCTGGCAGCCAAAGAGAAGAGAGAGAGAGAGAGATCCAGTCCAAACTCATTTTCTCTGCATTACTCCTTTTTAATGTCTTCCTAGTATAATGAGTAGCAAAGGCTTGCAAGTTATTCCTCTCTTCAAAATAAGGAATATCTGCCACTGTGAGAAGGAGAAGAGATCACTCAACTGTTTTTGTCACGAAGTGTGATGTTCATAAAGGAAAGATACGAATTTGGACTTGTAAATCTATAGAGAATGCTTTGATCCAGTTAATAAAACTTGGATTTAGATTACTCTCTGCTTTTGATTTTTTTCTCCCCTTTTCTGCCCTTTCATCTTCTTCACTCTTCTCTTTACAGCTTTTCTTCCCTTGCTTTTCCTTTTCTGTTAATACAGATCTTATGTTGCAATAGGCATTGTATTCGATTCAAGAGATGTGTTATACGTTGTCCCCGCTCTGAAAAAAATATAATCATTGTGGTTTCCTTGGATTTATGGAGATGAAGACAGTATTTATAGAGTTGAAGAATGAAAGAAGCAAAGCATTTAAAATAATTGATATAACCAATAAATATAGGAGGTCATGAAAGAAAAAGGAAATTATGCAGAAGAGTTATCAGAGGAAATTTTGTTGACAAGATGGTTTGTAACTTCGACTCTAGCTCCAGCAAATACATAAAAAAGAGCAAGCATAAAAAAGATAGTGATCATGACATATTAAGGCAGTTAATTGACCAGGATGATCTATTTAGAAAAAAAAAAAAAAAGATGGACATTCATGGCACCTAAGATTCTCTTCATGTTATTGGAATTTTTGTAGGTCACATAAACTGGTTGACGCATTTATGCTTAATTCCACATACTGTAATATGCAAGTCATTGTCACAGGCCAGGCTGCACTGTTTAAAAAGTAGTTGGCATCTTAGAATGTAGATTAAGAGCATAGTGTATGAATACGACATACCCATTCTTTAAAAATTATAATAGAAATTAATTTGAGAACTTACTATCTGTACTAGGTATATGACAGTTGCCGATGTTTTAGACAATAAATTTAATTTTATAACTAAAAGTTGGAGTTTGGGGAAGAATTTAGATAATTAGACTAAAAAGTATGTCTTAGAAGCAACAATAATAGTAGTCAATATTCATTCACATGTGCTTAAGAAAATATGGGTCCCTGTATATGATGCCCATATAAAATATGTATATTTTACATATCAATGGAAGAGACAGGCCATAAGCAAAGCAAATGAGAAGGTGCTTGTCACACTATGTGCTTCTGCAGATACAAAAATGATGTTCAGGATGATGAAGGGTCTGGAAATTATCTCTTATATGTAACATATAAAATAATTAGGCATTAGGGACATTTAGCATGGGAGAAATATATCTTGGGATGTGTGAGACTTACTACCCAAAGATGATACTCTGCCTAGAATAAACAGGGATGACCAAGAAAAGACTGGATCTTTTGCTAAAACTATCGACAATATAGGCACATAGAAAGTAGGTAGGAACAAGTCCATTTGGCAGGAAAAATTGTTGTGGGCCAGCTGAGATCTCCAAGGGATTAGAGCAGCTCCATTTCAAGCTCACACAAATTATTGCCCTCTAGCACATAACTGGTAGACCAGTAATCAACCTAAAATACCTCATGATGAATCAAGATAGTGTTTAGAGCAATGGGGATTAACTATAATTTTAAGAACTACAGATAACTCTAGGACACTACATTTTAATTAAGGAATAAGGAAGATGATTTAATAGTGAAATCATCCTGATGAATAAGTTTGTTAAGATTAACAGAAATCGGGACCTTACTTTTTAAATTCAGATAGTAATGAATTAGTATTTGGGAAATCACTCATTCCTTGAGAAACTGGAATAAGAATGAAGAAATGAAATGCATGTATGTGTATATACATGAGTGTGGAGATGAGATGGGCAAGGGAATGATAAAGATGTTGGAGAAACAGAGCTGCAATATGTATTTTTTTAATTTTTATTATTTCAGCATATTATGGGAACACAAACATTCAGGTTACATATATTGCCTTTGCCCCACCCAAGTCAGAGCTTCAAGTGTGTCCATCCCCCAGATGGTGCACACCATACCCATTAGGTGTGTATATACCCAACCCCTCCCTGCATCCCACCTGCCTGACACCTGAATGTTATTACTATATGTGCTCTTAAGTGTTAATCAGTTAAATACCAATTTGATGGTGAGTACGTGCGGTGCTTGTTTTTCCATTTTTGTGATACTTAGTAGAATGAGCTCCAGCTCTATCCAGGATAGTACAAGAGGTGCTACATCACCATTGTTTTTTGTGGCTGAGTGGTACTCCATGGTATACATATATCACATTTTATTAACCCACTCATTTATTGACGGGCACTTGGGTTGTTTCCACATCTTTGCAATTGTGAATTGTGCTGCTATAAACATTCTAGTGAAGATGTCTTTTTTATAGAAGCTGCAATATGTATTGAGCAGAGGGCAGAAGGCTCATGAAGACAAACTTCAGCTATTTTTCTTCTATATCCATTCATGTTCTAGTATAAGAAATATATTTACTTTCTTCTCCATTTTTTAAATTATCTTATTATTTTGTATTGTTATGGACTCATGGATTGTTTTTATTATTATTTATAATGACTGATTTTAACTTCTTACTGTTTATTTGAATGTGCAAATTGTTCCATTTTTGTTCTGTGATAGCCCATCAGTATTTTTTTAAATTATTTTCTTTCAATTTTTAGTTTATTATTGAGAAGCTTTTATTATTTCTCTAAGAATTTCAACTGTGCCTAATCAAATTTGCTGGCATAAAGATGTCCTCTTATTATCTGCTTAATATCTGCTGTTGTGCTTTCATTTTTACTCAGCACATTTTTCTCACTTTTTTTGAGACTTTGTATGTAATCCATAAATTATTTAGAAATGTGTTCTTTAACTTTCAAGTATTTGGAGATTATACTCTTTCTATTACTCATACAATTTTATTCCAAATGGTAAAAGAGCATATTCTGTATGATTTTAATTCCTTAAAGTTTGTTTATTTTAGGCCTGGTGCGGTGGCTCATGCCTGTAATCCTAGCTCTCTGGGAGGCCGAGGCGGGCAGATTGTTTGAGCTCAGGAGTTCGAAACCAGCCTGAGCAAGAGCGAGACCCCGTCTCTACTAAAATTAGAAAGACATTAATTGGACAACTAAAAA
>CAUYSK010080539.1:0-28595 GCA_963575035.1 Avahi laniger | reverse complement strand
AGGCTGAGGCAGGAGGATTGCTTGAGACCAGGAGTTTGAGGCTGCTGTGAGCTAGCCTGATGCTAGGGGACAGAATTCATTTGTCCTAGGCAGGTTATTTCTATTAATAGTTTCAGGAATAGCTGAATCTAAGATCCAAGGGTTTCCAACAATGTTATCCTCCAGATTAGGTCTCTTTCTATAACCAGCTCTTGGGTGGCTTCATCCTCAGGAATTTTTTTCATCTGTGAAAGCCACTCACAGCTCCATGTTTACATCGAATTGTAGCAAAAATAGAGCTTTTTATGCCAATGGTCCTAGCAAAAGTTCTAGCAGTAATTCTCAATGCCTTTAATTGAGTCACTTGCCCTTCACTGAACCCATTATAGTAACTCTGAACAGGCCTATGTCACATGCCTACCTCTGGATTTTTGAAGTGGGGTTGACTCCATCCAAATTATATGGATTAAAGGTGAGGGAAGGTTGCTCACCAGAGGAAAATCAAGTTGCTGTTACTAAAAGGTGGAGAAGATATTAGGCAAGCAAAAACCAACACATGTCCTTTATACACGAGGTGTCCTATACATCCTATACATCAGTAATTACATGGTAAGGCTAGGAATAACGCCTATCTTAAGTACTTACAGCCAAAGATTAGGTAGGAGAAATGGATCACTTCAAGGACAACTGTCCACCAACACCTTCTAGGAAAAAGCCTACAAACTAGGTCTTTGGATAGCTAGGATTATGGTAGGCGAAGATGAAGAGGCCTTTCAGATACATGGAAAAGCATGAACAAAGGCAGGGAGGTGAGGATCCTTTGGAGGTTTTCCAAGTTTGCTGGGAACTTTTGGGAATTAAGTCTGGAACTTTGGTTGGGGGCTAGATCTATACATAGTTAATAAGTGCTAATCCTCTATGCAGATTTTTTCCAATTATGATCTCACAAAAGTAATTTTGGTAGGCACCAGGAGTAGGATTATTCTTCCCACATTACCAATGGGGCAAGTGAGGCCTAGTGCAACAGATGCCTGCTGAGAGTTCACCCGCTTGTGTCCAGAGACGGAACAGCACAAGAAGCCCATTTCTCCCCTCCAGCCCAGGACTGTGCCCCTCCCCCCATCCACAGTAAAAATAAAATCTGGGGTTGAAAATCACCAGGACAGCAGCTGTGGCTCAGCCCCAGGGCCAGCCTGAGGACACCTTTGGAGGAAGCTGTGGGAACAACCAGATAGGCAGAAAGAAGCTATCCAATGTGCGTAATGGCTAAGAGCAGAGACTCTGGAGTCAGGCCCGGTTTTGATTCTCAGTTTCATGAGTTAAGGTGTTACCTTGGGCAGATTACATAACTTCTCTAAACCTTAGGTTCCTCATCTATAAAAAAGGTAAAGAACAATACCTGTCTTATAGGATGGTTCATGAGGTCTGAATGAGGTATTGCACATTAAGAACTCAGCACTCTCTTCCTCCTCCGGTCTGCTCTCCTCTTCCTCCTCTGGTCTGGTCTTGTCTGGTCTCTTCCTCATCCAGTCTCATCTCCTCTTCCGATCTGGTCTCTCCTCTTCCTCTCCTGGTCTTGTCTCCTCTTCCAATCTGGTCTGGTCTCCTCTTCTGATCTCCTTTTCAGATAATTTTAAGAAGCTTTGAATAATTTTTAACACATAGCACCTACAGGATTCTCCTACAAGGAGTATTTATATATACTTTGGCGGATCAGTTGTTTCCCAAAAGTCAAAGTTATGGGGTTAGAAGTTCAACATTCCATATTGTCAGATAAAAACTTCAGTTTTTCTTGAATGTGATAATATAATAAAATCACTAAATGCTTAATTACAGACATGTTGAAGTATTCCAGAAATTTCTTTTGTGTCAACATTTAATATACAGTCAGTCATCAACTTGGTGATTTCCAGTAACAGCATTCAACAAATGACCCCCAGGGGACATGAAGAAGAAGGCTGCCGCTTGCCTGGATTGCCTCATCTGCACAAGAGGACAATAACTATAATGCCAAGTCAGTCTAAATAGGCAGGAATCTTCCTTAATAACAGCTGAAGAGTTCTTTTAAATTCAGAACAGTAAAAGAATTGGATAAGACTATGAAAAGATTATACAAAATTTACTAATAGGTAATTTAAACATATCTGTACAAATCAAATTTTAAATACAATAACATAGAAATTGAAGTATAGATCAATTTTAGGTAATCACAAATTAATCCATTTTCCCTAGGGGAGCATTTCCAACCTGTGTTCCTCCAAACATTAGTGACCTTTTAAACATGAATAGGTTTTGCATCAAGAACATTTTCTCTGGTCAGGTGCATTTGGGAAACACTGGTTATTCCCCTCTCTTAGAGTTTACAAGGCTGCACATTAGCTTGAGGCTTCCCAGAAGGTGGCACCAAGACAGGAGTAGATGTGCCAGAGATTTGCTGGGGGAGCTGCCTGTGATTAAGAAGTGAGGGAGCTGGAGGGGGTGGGGACAGTCCTCTGGACCGTGATGTAGGTCTGACTCCTGGGAAGGAGAGAAGGGAGAAAGGAGGTTTGGATAGGAAGAGATTCAGACGAAGAAAGAAAGGCTGTCCAGGAGTCCTCAAGTCCAAAGTCACCAGTCGGAAGAATCCCACCTCTCTTTGGAATGGGATCCCCAGCCATCAGGGACGCCTGAGGGAAGCGTGTCCTCTTTAGTGCAAACACAAGGAGGGATTTCAGAGCACGACAGCTGGCTCCCTGGTCTGTAAGTTCTCCTCGGCAGTAGATGTGAAGGGTGCATTACCATGGTCACAGCAGCCCGTCAGCCAACTCAAGGCTGTGAGAGTCCTGATACTAGTGGAATTATTAAACTGTTTGAATCCAGGCGTATTTGACCACAAAATGCCCCACAGCAACTCAAAGACTTGTGTTTCTGAGTCTTCTCCTCTGTCCTCTCTCCCACAGCAGAACACTTAGCATCTCAGGGAGCCCAAGAATGCCAGAGCATGGCTGGGGAAGCACTGCACTAGGTAGTAACTCCATTCTTGTTCTGATGTTTTCTTTCATTGTTCTTGCCTACCATCCCTGTCTGTAATTGTTCAAAGGTCAGTGCTTGAAGGATAGTCTTTCTGCCTTAATTACAGTTCAGCAAGTACCATTTCACTGCCTTGGCTATTTCTGTTTCTAATTCCTAACTCTCAAACTGATTCACAAGAGAATCCACAGAGAGATGTGAACTGTTGCTGCCCATGGTATGTGTTCATCTAACCATTTCCTTTTCCTGCGCAAAAAGTTAAGCTACTTTTCCCAGCCCCTACAGAAACAGAAATATGTACAGTTCCAGCCTGAGGTGGTTAAATTCCAAGGTGCTTTTTCTATGTTCTCTTATTCATTAACATGTCTGAAAACAAAGGTTTCCAAGTTGGCAGAGTTGAAAGAAGGAAATCTTGGCCTCTGAATCACTGCTTAAAGAAAAGTGAGCAGGCAAACTGGCCAAACTGTTTCAAGCTACCAGGATTTGGGCCTAATTTGTTATCTCGGCAAAGCCTAGCCTAAACTGACTAATAGAACAATTGATACAACACAGGATCCATAGGGAGATGTGAATTCTGAAAAGCTTCTTTCAAAAACCCAAAAGCTTAGCTCCATGCTGTTAGAGGTGGCCTTTCTCAATCTCTCTGAATTTAGGCCAGAACGAAGTCTCTTCCATGCTATTGAGCCCTGCAAGAGTCATCCCTACAACTCAAAAGTCCCTTTCTCTGCAGCTGTTCCCTGTTCTCCCAAAGGTGGCCTCACCACCTTTGCTCCCTGGGTGAGCTCAGGCTGATTGGCTTTGGCTGCTTAACTGCTCCATAAGCACAAATAACCTTGCATTCGTCATTCTATTTCTAGTGGCCCTTGATGAAGGTGTCCCCCCGCTACCATTCTGTCATACAGCCAAAGCTTTGGGCCTTTATGTCATCATGAAGTGATTTGTTTTTTTTTCAGGGATTGAAGAATAAATCATTCCATTAAAAGGGCTTTTGTTTACGCATTTCAAAAGCAAGTACGATTTATGACACATCAGAGTATATGCAAAATAAAGGTGTTATTGCTTATTAAATGGCAGCTCAGGAAGACTTCTCTTTTAAAGGCAAAAACCTTCCCTCTCAAGCAGGTAAAGAAATATATAAAGGCAAGAGACAGTAAAGGCCAGGATCTGTCTCTCAAATCATCACTGTATTCCCAATGCTCATCTAGGAAACTCCTTTTGTTCCAATACTCTAATGACAGTTTTCCTTTATCTTCTAGCTTCTTATACAACAATAAATGTGCTAAGTATGAAGAGAATGAACTTTGTGCAGTATATTGATATCATGTACTCTTACCTTCAACTGTAATTTCTTCTTTTAACCTCATTTTATCCCAACGTATTTTGAAAAGTGTTGCACTTCCCACTTTGTAATTGATTAAATCAAGGGCTCTTGTCTGTGAAAAGTATAATCCATTCATTCATTCAACATAATATTATCGAATCTCTAGCATCAAGCCAATGCTGGGAGCACAGGGAGACACACTTCAGCCCCATAAGAAGGGATGGCAGGCAAGTGGCAGCCAGTTGTCCTGAGGGACACTTACCTAAAGCTGATGGGGAGCTAAAGCCAAAGATTAGTTCGGAAGAATAACCTCAGAGGTAGCCAACTGGTATAGGGACGTCGGACCCACTTTGCAGAAAGAGAGCAGTGTGCGGGAGGGAATGAGGCATGGACGGACAACATGGCCCCTTCAGGGAGGACCGGCTCACTAAAACAGAGCTGCTGCGGAGGTGGGGTCCGGCTCAGGAAGGGCCTGTGTGCCCCATGTTTTATCCCAACGGTGATACACTGAGAAATTCAGTGTAGGAGAGAGATGTCATCCATTTCATTTCAGAAACTCTAGAAACAGGGAAATGGAAGCTGAAGGGCCATGAGGTTGCTGCCACAGACACTGACGTGGATAAGAAACGGGGGGGGCGGGGCAGAGACAGCAGGATATGAGACAGAGATGGATTCTGGCACCAGGGGCATAACTCCCGTTGTGCTTTATTTCTAGGAGAAATTCTAGTTTGACGTTTTATCTCACCTTTAAGCACCTTCCCCAGCCCTGCTCTTGCCCTGAGTGTCAGAACTGCCACATCGAGTTGTCCATCCCAAACAGTCTGTCAGTCTTCCCGCTTCCCCGGCACTTGCTTTTAATGCTTGAAGGGGAGGGGAAGAGAGGAGAAATAAGAATGAAATGAGACATTATCCCACTATTTTAAAGGCCTAAATCCCTGTGACCTCCTTTTGTTGTCCTTAATCATCCTAAGATAGTGCCATTCTCAAGAGAGAACGCAGCTCATGACCCCTTCAAACTTCTTGCCCACATACTCTCGAATTTAAGACACATAATAAAGTGAATTCTTATTGACATTTACTATTTTAAGCACTAAAAATTTTCTGCAGAATTGGACAGAATCTCAGATCATTGAATTCCCATGGGGTGATATTTTGTACCTGATAGAGCACAGAATCTTAAGTGACATACATTCAGTAGTTACATATTCTAACATGTATTAGAAAACATGTGACTAGCATTTCACATCCATTATTTCAGGAATACTGCTAAGAAGACGTTAAGTTTAAAAAATAAGTCATTTTAAAAGTGATAGCTAGGTATGGGAGAAATAGTGAAAATGAGTATGTAACTCAAGAGATAAATACTGACCCAATCAAACTCATCATTCACAAAGAGATTGAAGTTCAGGACACTAGGTGAGATGCCCACTGTGGCAAAGACCAATTGTTTATCAACATTGGATTCCCCTTGCCCCCCAGAGCTTACAGCTAAATTACATTTCTCAGCCCCTCGCAGTAAGAATGGGTGTGCTTTTTCCACGTTCTTTCTTTCTTCACCTGCCAAATACAAGAATACAGTGGTGGGCTCCTAGGGAAGGATGGTCATGTGGAAACAAAAGCTTCTTTTCCCCAACATACACTGGAGAGTGACGTGAGAGATATGTCTTTAAGGTGGTAAGCCAGACATTTGGGGATGGCCAAGGCAATTTAGCTTACCTGACTGCAACCAGCATCACACAATTAATAGTCAAGCTAGAATTAGGACCTTGGTCTCCTGTCTAACGGTCTCTGGTAAGGATAAATTTCTGGGTGGAAGAGAAAGGAAGTACTGGCTGTCTACTGTATTTGCCTCTCAGTTTCAATTCCCTTAAAAGGATGAGCTTCTGAAATCACCCAAATTACCGAAAGCATATTCTAGAAGGCAGAAGTTTAAAATCAGTACTGTGATGTTTTGAGACACTCAACTCCACAGGCTGATAACCAGATGTTACTCTGTTTTCATCGCAGACTAAAGCAAGGAGAGAAAAATCCATTCCAGTAGGGTTGAACTTAGTTGGATAAGTCTAGGTCGACCTGATTCCCTCCTCTAGCACCTGACTACACCTTTACCCAATGTCTCATCTCTAGTTCAGTTTGAGGCTGGGACAGCCTGATAGTACTTTCCTTTTATACTTGAGTCAAACTACAGCACGAGCTGCTCGCAGAAGCAAGGAGGCACCTAAGTACAGCCCTGCAGCTGGTAGTTGCAGAATACAGGCTTCCATTCTGAGCTTGAATGTGAGTGTCCTGACCCACTGTCTCCATTAGCTGAGTCTGGGCTTGACAAAAGGTCCGGTTCAACTGCCTTCCCAGCCTTAGGTGCTGTGCAACTTTGCAACTGCCCATACAATTAAAAGGAAATCCATTTGGTACAAGGGCAAGGGTATATAGATTTCAGCTGCAGCTCAACATCAGATTTCCTGCTGAGATTGTAGCTTTTGATATCCTCTTTCTTCCTCTGCTTACAAACTAGGGGTGGTGGGGAGCGAGAAAAAGTTGGTTTTGTCTTTGAATGTGATAGCCCCTACACTGAAAATAAAGATGGGATTTCAGCATGGATACATGTCCCTGCTCCTACAGGTAACTCTTGATAATGCAGGGAAAGAGCAGCCAATGCGAAAAGTAAACACAGGGGGAAGTAGGAGGATATTTAGGGTAAAAAGTTAATACGATCATGAATCAGTTGAGAATATATATGTTACCTGCAGTGTATATTGAAATTCCACAATATCCGGCCAGCGTTCCACTGTGTGTAGCTCTCTCCTTCACCAGTTAGCTAGTCAATCAAGTTTGTAGGTAGCAAACAATTTGATGCAAACGATAGTGTCTTGACAGATGTAAGCAAAAACTTGGAGATGCTCAGCAGGAAACCCAGCCAGAGTGAAGGGGAGGAGACAACCTTGGAGAAGGGAGACCCTGCGGGCCTGGGTGGACACCCTAGCCTGGCAAGTGAATGGGCCCATCCACTCAGTCGGCCTACTTACCTGCCTTAGAAACTTCGTTTTCTCCAAGGACATTCCATATTCCATCCATGGACTCTGTTTTGACTCTACCCACGACCTCCTTTCTTCCGACATTGCCTCACCCTCGCCCTCGCCCTCAGGCCTCTTACTGACTTGGGTTTTAGAGGAAAGCTAGACTGAGCAGTGCTTATTATACTCCTTCACCAGCCTATCTGGGTCAGCCTTTCCTTCATTTGCCAATCTATGGAGAGCTATCTGGGGAGTGAAGAGACAGGAGGGAAAAAGCCTCAGGGTAGTCATTTACCAAACATGAAAATCTCTGGAAGCTTAGAACACTTAATCCTAATAGCATGCCACATTTATAAAACGAACTTAGAAAACAGAGATGACACTTTTAATACTATCAACTAAAATTCCAGCCATGTTAATTAGTAAATAATCCTAACACATGGTCATAAGGCAAGTTGTTTATTCTTTAAAAAATGTTAGACTATATTACAAGCTACTAAAGTCTAAGGGAACCTAAATACATTTACAATAAAAAAAATCATCTACATTTCAGCAACATTAGTTGACCCAACCTGCAGGAATCTATGAATATTAAGAGCAATTCTGTTGATCTGGAGGTTAAGTTCTGCAAGTGCTTCAGTTCTGCAACTTATTGTAGAGGAAGAACTGTAGGTGGTTCCATGAGGGACACATGCATGTACCTGAAATGAGACCCAAGGCAAGGTCAGAAGAAGCCAAGGACTTCAGTTCTGTACAATCTCAGTTGGGCCACAGAAAACTTTCTAGTAGTTTTAACAGAATGGAAAGAAGCTGGCTGACCACAGTACTACAACCTGACAAATGATAAATCTAGGCCTCTCCAAAGTGATTTTCTTGATTTAACATGTAACCTTACTCTTCCAACCTAGTACCAGATATACAATTTGTTCTATTTTTAATTCTGACATTACTATAACCCATTAAGCTTTAAATAGAGAGCCAAGATAAGAGAATGTCAGTGACTTACTTTGAAGTCTTATACTTCTCCCTAATTGCCTGCTGAGGTCGATGGGGCATATCAAGGCACGCCTTATGTAGCTCACTCAGGCAAGGCACAATTTCACTTAATGAATAGCCTGTAAATGCAGCAAGAGTTTCTGGCTAATCAAGACAAAAGAAAAAAGTTGCTTCACATAACTTTGTAAGACATTAGAAATCTGAAGATAACCGATTGTGAAATAAAGAGAATTAATCTCTTAGTAAGTATTCTCATTCATCTCAATAGAAACCACAACCTCTTTCAGAGACTTTCGATGTAAAATATTAGGAAGAACAGCCAGAGTTCTAAATGTGCTCATACTGCATATTGATAATGCTCAATTTGGGGGCAGATCACCTTCCCTGTTCCCTCATGAGTGGGATTTTCACTGGTCCTTAAGCCCCCTTGCCTGACCATCCTATTTGTATAGAATATGAAAGATTCTTAGTCAAAATGCAGGAGAAAAAAATAAGTATTCCAGAAAGTAAAGGTAGACACTCAACATCTTTTACCACTACAGTGAGCCTCCAGAACCAAACCTAAGGGCCCATTTCTGATCTTGTCACCTTCTCTGGAAAGAGGCAACACTAACTGCCCTGTTCTCTTGAAAGCCTGGTGCAATCTTCTGGCCATCCTAATTGGACTCGGACTTTTGTTTTTTTGTTTTTTTTTTAACATAGATAGGAAAAGTCGACAACTTTTGCTTGAAGTGGTCAATGATTGTACCTCAAGGGCCCTGCATGCCTAATAGTGGGTATTGAGGTTTCCAGGCCTGCTTCTGTTGAAGGAGCATGAAATGTATGTCCTTGTCTTCCTGCAATCTCAGTCCTCATAGAATAAAGCCATTGAGTCAAAGTCATGAAGTTTGACCTGCAAGACTCTGTAGCATGTTGTAGTCTGCAGTCAAGACAATCAGTTCCTTATCAAACTTTCCCTCATAAGAAGCAAGTCTATTTTAAGCCTTGAGAGTTGCTGAACAGATTTTAGATAGGTCTTGAATTTCATCTAGAAAGAAGTTAGAATCTTACCCAGAAGTGCCTGTTCACAGTATAGTTTGCCAGGCAATAAGCCGCTGCAGCTATCAATGAAGGAAGATATTTCAAGAATGGGTCAGCTTCAAGTAGACTCAGTTCTGCTACATACTAAGCACAGGAGAGAAAATCTCATTGGAATAAGAAATTTGACAAAGGTCACAAGTAAACCTAGAAATAGCAAGGGAATAAATTGTTCAACCAGCACTAGTAATGAGTACAGAACTAGAAACTCAAAATTACGCACTGGGATAGTAATTGGTATGCCTGTCCATAACCTGAATAACATTTATGTTGTAATAAAATTTCAATACACAGGTATTTGGCTTATCCACACAGTATATGTGATAGGTTACTTTTCTTATCTTATCCCGGAAGTACAGGTTTAAGTTGGTCAGATACAGTAGCATTGCTCTGGCAGCTGGAATGGGAACAGTCTTTAGTTAAAAGGCAAAAATATGACCGTATTAAAGCTGTTAATTTACCAAGCATATGCATGCAGTTCAGAGGCTAGAACAGTACATGTGGGAACACATCAGATTAGAAGAAACATATTAGAAAATTTAGGTAGACATCCTTATTACCCTTGTATAGCACATAAATACCAAATATCCTAGATCACAGTGGTTGGAAACCAAGTTGATCAAACCAATACTTTAATGTCTTCAACTAAATTTCTATAACTCCAAATCACCAAATAGTGCTTCATTACTTAACATGTTAGGATGAGAGTAGAACCAAATTAAACTACATTTACTTTGTTCCCATTCTGTAAACTTTAGAGTTATTTTTTGCATGTGGTCCGTATCCAAGAAGGGAACAGTCTCCAAGTTTAAATTTCTTTAATAGTTAAGTAATTAGACAATCTGTGCCTGCCAAATGTAGTTAATAGTAATGTCTTGTAACCAGAAGTTGTATTCTTAAAATTAGCTCTCTTCCATTACTAAGAAGTTTTTCTGGGTGCATGAAATAAAACTGAAAGGGAAGGAAGAACGGAAGGATAACTGGGGAAGACTGGCACCAGGAGTTCCTGGAAGTCACACAGGTGGCATACATACCTTGGCCAGGTTCTCAGTTCTGACACACACTCCTTGCCGCCTCAAGTACTGAAGGAGAAATTGGTTGGTGGTTGGCGCTGTCAGATCAAAAGCTAAGACTTTCAGGAGCAGGTGTTCCATTCTTAACAATTGTCGCTTAGTGTACGTGTCATCAGTTATATAGACAAACTCATCTACTCCAGGTGGATATATCTCTTCGTATTTCCTTAGAAAGGTAAAAAGATTTTACAAGTAAAGCTTCGAAGCTATGGCTCTTCCTCCCATGCTACAACACATCCTTGCAGACTTCTTTACTTTGTATCCACATATCTACTTAAATACCACTAAATGGCACAGGGCTATGAAAATATTAGCTTGTTTCTAGACCAATAACATGGGTATTACAAGGATATGCTGTACTTACTAATAGGAGTCATAAGAGAAACAATTTCCAACTGAGAATTTTATGTATGGCCTCTGATACACTGGAAGATTCTGAATGGCAGACACTATAGGTAAATTCCTATTAATTCCATAGCCCTCAAATCATTTTGGGAAAAAGAATGTTATGATGAAAACAATGATAGAAAAAGAATCCATAGGCCTTTAATTTTTAAAAAGATCACGTTTAGGTCGGGCGCGGTAGTTCACGCCTGTAATCCTAGCACTCTGGGAGGCCGAGGCGGGTGGATCGCTCAAGGTCAGGAGTTCGAAACCAGCCTGAGCAAGAGCAAGACCCCGTCTCTACTAAAAATAGAAAGAAATTATCTGGACAACTAAAAAAATATATATAGAGAAAAAATTAGCCGGGCATGGTGGTGCATGCCTGTAGTCCCAGCTACTCGGGAGGCTGAGGCAGGAGGATCGTTTGAGCCCTGGAGTCTGAGGTTGCTGTGAGCTAGGCTAATGCCATGGCACTCACTCTAGCCAGGGCAACAGAGTGAGACTCTGTTTCAAAAATAAAAAAAGTAAGTAAATAAAAAGATCACGTTTAACTTTCTCTACTGAATTAGTAAATGATATACCGCATAGCCAAGAGGAAGATAATGATATAATTTCACTATTATCAATTCTTTCCTTCTGCTTTGGTTTTGACTTATTTAGGGGAATTTTGGCAAGTTTTTATACATTAATAATAGAATGTATGGGACCAGAACAGAAAGGAAGCTAGCCCTCAGCACCAAGTCACCTAAAGGCCGCTCTCACAATCCAGCTCTCTTTTCGCACACAATGGGGTACTGTCGTGAATGAATGATGGTAACAGGAACCAGCTATAATAGTTTATTCACTGTAACCAAATAAACAAACTGTGTTATCATGGGTCATTTGCTAGATCTTGAAGACAGCTTTCATGTAAGTAAAATCTCTTTAAATAGGACTTTTACTTGTATGAGAATACAGCCAAAAGGCCACACTGCAAAAGAGCTAAATTAGATTCTGAATTTGAGCTGTTGGCTGTTTCAACAAGTTCGTGATAGATATTGAACTTGCTGCTATAAATCTTAAACATCTGAAGTGAAGAGTGAACATTTGGTAAGATTCAGTTTCTCAGTAAATTCTGTGAAGATGATGATCTTTTATCAAAGGAGACATGAATAGTTTCAATTATCAAGCACTGGGTTTCTTCAATAAATAGGGAATAAAAATTAAGGGTTTTGACAGGCAATAGTTTCACATTATTCAAGCTGAAAGAACACTTACGAAGCCAAAAGAATAGCTGCTGTTCCTACCAGCTGCAATTTCCCTCTCAGGACAGACATACACGAAAGGAATCTGTCCAGGAAGTTGACAGCCAGGTACAGAGTCTCTGCTCGAAGCTTATATTCTTCACCAACCTCCACCAGCCAGTCCACCAGAATCATACGCATGCTTTCTGTGATGTCTGGCTGCTTTCTCATGTAGTGAGCTTTGGGTCTGAACCTTATCTGTTTGGGGGAAAAGTTTTGATATTTAAGTAGTGGCAGTGTCAGAAAGATCACTCCATAGTACAGCTGCTGTTTTTAAAAATCTCAGGGGCAAAGGTTAGGAGGATCCTGATTCAGAGCCAAATAAATCTTTACCACGATGAGGAAGAGAGTAGGAAATCCTGGTTCTATAATGTAATTGGTTAACAAATAACTTAAGGGAGGAGGGAAATGGCAATATGAGTTATTCCCAAGAGTGAAATACTTAAATATTTGAGTCATACAGAAATAATCCAAGTTATCGCCACTTACCGTCACAACTATTATTTTTCATAGATATTCTTACATTTAGCTGTCACAAGAGTGCCATTCACTAGTGGTTATGGCCAAGAGTTTGTAACTTATCTAAATATTAAGAGCTTGGGGTCCTGGAGATTAAAATAGAAGCTGGGCAAACTCACTTCAGCTTCTCTAAGGTACTGGTGAATTTCTTCAGCATATTCAGTCACATTTATCACATCTGTGCCAAAATCCGATGCATCTTCAGACTGGGAATGGAGAGATGAATCTACCAGCATAGGGGAAACTGCAGGGGTTCAACATTGTCAGATAAGTCATTGAATTTAAAAACTTGTTCCATCCACTAACCCTCCACAGGCAGTTGTGAATGTAGTCATTACTTCCTGGTTTTCTCTTGCTAGTTACTTGCTATTGAACACTGCAGGCAGTTATGAATACAGGGCACCATCACTCGTAGGTGAGTCAGATTACCTGAGCTGAAATCCAGCAGGAAGTGAAGGTCTGACTTGAGTGTGCTGGTGTCTACTTCGTATACATCCTTAAATGCCACCCCCTCTCTGCCTGAGTAGCTGTCTCTGTCCCCCTGTTCAGGTTCATCCATGTAGATGTCAAACCCTTGCTTGGGGGGCCCATGGACCCCGCAGTCAGACAGCGTTTTCTTTCCAGCTGGAGGGAAGGCATTTTCAGATCCAGAAAAGCACCTGATCGTTGTGATCCCCTAAAAAAGAGTTAAATCTTTTATTAGAGGTCACACCAAAGATCATATAGGTAATATGAACCTGTGTGACTCAAACCAGCACCCTGAGAAGGTAAGATGAATCCTAAACTGAAATATCTATGTTGCCAATTTAATTCCAGAAAATGAAGGTTCAAAAGTATAACTTTTCCCTTATCTTTGTCGACATTTGATATATGGGAAAAGAGCTACCTAAAATTTGTCATCTTCCTCACATAGGTATCAAAGAGAACTCATGATTACAGAAAAAAGAAAAGCTATAGCTCTTCTCCAAAATGAAACAAGTACCACATATAAGGGGAAGTGTGTAAATTGGCTTCTATGTTTGTAGCATCATGGGATATTATAAGTAGTCAGAATAGCTCTTGACCCTTATTCACTAAGTTCCTATAGTCTTCCTCCTTAAATAGTGACTTTTAACCATCAGTCCTCTATAAAGTTCCCGTTTTATACCCAGTTATTTAGAAACATGATTTTTGGAAACCCATACTACTAAATTCTCTCACAAGCCATAGAATGTTTTTGTATGACTTAATGCAATTACTATCAGGGAAATTTCTCAATCACTTTTTCCTTTTCTATATTCTTATAACATTGACAATGGGAACAACTGTGGTGTCACCACAGTGAACAAGCATAATGCGTCAAACACTGTTGCTTCTTATGGTGAGTCATGTTGGATGGTATGCAAGTCAGTTGAACCAGGGCAGGTGGGCAAGCTTTATGAACCTGAGCTATATATGTAGCTATATGCAAATGCTAACTCTATCTACTGCATTAACATTGTTTATATAATTTATCTTGGTGCTGACTGTTGAAGGCTACTTCTAAGTTAGTATGTGGTTCTGTAACTTTCCCTTGCTTTTATCAAGTTAAATATGTGACTAATGTTTATAAAGAAAAAAACCTTTATGATAGTACAGGAAAAAAAAAATCACAAAGACGATAAAGGGCACAATCACAAGTTACTATAACCAGATAACCAAGACTCGAAGTTACTGCCAACTTTGACTCTTGCTATATAGATACACGTACATAGGTGGAAACGCATATTCATTAAACAAACATTTACTGAACTAATGTGCCAGTTGCTATTCTAGGTGCCAGAATTTAGCAGTGAACAAAATGTTCAAAAAACACTATCCTCATGGGATTTATATTCTAGTCCTGGAGGAGTGGGGTGGCGGAGGAGACAAAGAAGAAAAGATATAGTAGGAGCAGACAGAGCACACTGAGGCAGAGTTCTGCAGTACATAAGGCCAGAAAGAAAGGAGAGCCCAGATCATGCAGGCCTTACCACAGGCCATCTAACGACTGGGTTTTATTCAGAGATGGAAGTCACTGAAAGATTTAGGCAGAGGACTGGAATGATTCTTTTATGTCTGAAAAGATCATTCTGGCTGTGTATAGGTATGGAGAGCAAGCTAAGAGTAAGATGATCAGTTATGAATCTTGCAAATTCTAGGTGAGACATAACAGGGATTTGAATCAGGGAAGTTAATGGTAAAAAATGAGAAGTGAAGAGGTTCTAGACATTTCAAAAAGTAGAGTCAATAGTATTTTCTCACTAGATTAGATATGGGGTGAGAAAAAAATAAGAGTCAAGGATGACAAAGGTCTTGAGGTTAAATCACAGAAAGGATGGGCATTCTATTTACTGAGAAGAGGAAGAATTTGTGAAGAGCAGGCTTGGAGTAGTGAAAAAGGTTGGTGCTTGGTTTTGCATAGTATGAGGTGCCTATTATATGATCTAAGAGGAGGTGTCAAGTAGGCTCCCAGTAGGTGAACCCACAATGCAGCTCAGAGGCCCAGGCCAGAGGTAAAAATGAGTCATCAACAAACAGATGGTATTTAATGCTGGGAGACTTGAAGAGATTACTAAGGAAGTGAGTACAAGATTCAGACCACAGACTAAGCCCTAGGACACTCTAACCTTTAGAGAACAGAATTATAAGGAAGAACTAGGATATTGAGGAGTATAAACTAGGTTGAAAACCTGAACAGAGTGGTGTTCTCCAAGCTGAGTGGGAAGAAATCATGTTAAAGAATAAAGAATGTTTAACTATGTCAAATACTGCTGATCAGTTAAGTAAGGAAAGTATTAGACCAAGATTTGAGTCAAAAGAGAGCAAAAGAACAACTACGGACAGCATTCATCCAAAAAATAATTACGTGGTACCCTACAGTTCTAAGCAATGAGCATACAAAAGAAAATATAACATCCCAAATCCTCATCTGGATGGAGCATACATGTTAGTTGGAGACACAAACCCTTAAGGGAATGTTGCAATAAATGGGATAGAAGCTACAAAGAGCATGTAGTTGAAAGGTTTTTAAGATGGAAAAAATTACAATATATTTGTATGCTTATGGGTTTGACCCAGTAGAGAAGGAAAAACTGATGAGAGAAGAGTTGCTAGAGTGATATCCTGGAAGACGTAAGAGGACCTGAGGTATACTGTACACATGGAGGGATCGCCTCATATTAAGAGCAGGGACACAGCAGTCACATAATAGGAAGGGGACGGCAGAGTATATGGGGCATGTGGAGATGCTCTTCTGATTGCTTCTATATTTTTAAGAAAAGAGGATGCAAAGTCATCAGCTGAGAGTAAGGATGGAGAAGAAGGTTTTGGAGGGTTAAAGAGAGAAGGAAAGGTAGGAAACAGATTTCTAAGAAGGTTGTAGAGGAATGGAGCAAGGAAACGCAGGGGTGGTGCCAGGCAATGTAAGCGGAATTTAAAATGAGACCACTCTGCATAGGCACAACTGAAAATTCTTAAGAGCCAAGTCTTAGGCTTTAAATTTTAAAAAATAAACATTGCTAAGCAAATTAAAGTTTGTTAAAACCACTTTCACTCAATTTTCTCCAAAGCTTTGAAGAGATCACTTGAAGAGTCAGTAGACTAAAGGCTTCTAATCTAGCTTCCACCATAACTTTCTTTTGGTGAGGGCTTTAAACCTTTCAAATTTTCTCACCTATAAAATGGGAATGTATTCTTTTTAATCTGTTAAGGAAGGATCCATGATCAGTTAAGCTCATACAACTGACATGTGAGAGATCATTGCCCATCAGCCCAGCTGCTTAGTCAGTACTGAGGAGATGTCTGCTTTCAAAGCACCCTTTTTGGAGTAGTCTATCCTGACCCAATCCTGATTCTAACACTCTCCCCAATAAGCACAGCAAAGGTTACCCAGTATTGCTTCAGGCATGGCCTACATCAGTCTAAACAGCACTCTGACCTGGAGGAACCCCAGTTTCATAGTTTATTTTGGGGCATTCACATTTCCTTTTAGCCCAGCACTTAAATCACTTTACATATGCTTAATCCAAAGAGTTCCTAGACCAATTTCCTTGATATTGGAAAAATAAGAAAGAAATTTAATCACTATTTCTAAGTGGAAAACAGGATCATTCAAGGTGATCTTTAAAAATCGACTTCCCTATAGTCCAGATTCCAGGGTTCTAATACTTAAGGGGCACTCGCACACACGAAGAGGAAAGAGAAGGGCACCTCCCACCCTAGCAGGAAAGCCATTCTCTGCCAGCATCTTTCTCAGTACTTCTGAATCATTACCTGGGCACAGGTCTTCCTGAATTGCCCATTTTCAGTTAGCACCCCTAGCACTGTTCTTTGTGGGGGATCCTGGCCCAGCTGGGCTCTGGTGAGCATCTGACAAGCATCGGGACCTCCAGCCACTGGAGCCACGACGACGCCGCTCTTGGAGCTGCTGCGACGCATTGCCTCAGACTCCACAAACTGCTGCCACCAAGGAAAGACAAACAGACAACCCGGTTAGCCAACCCCCTCCACCCAGGGCTTCAAGGACTCTCTAGGAGGAGAGAGCACCTCGGCATCAGCACCAATTGCTGATCTTTCCAGTAATTATTAGGGCTGAAAGGGTGTGAGCGAGGGCACAAGTGACCCAAAGCTGCTCTGAACCAAAACAGTGATTTGAATCTCTCCGGGTTTTCTTCCAGGACCTGCTTGAGGGCTAGAAGGAGAGAGAGACATCTTGACAAACCTCCAAGGTGAGATAGTAAGGCCAACGTTGACTGGGAATTTAAATCTATGAGCCTAGGTCTTTCCCTGCTATGACACTCATCTCCCCTGGCCCCAAACAAAAGATCCAAGATACATTACTGTGGGAAACTAGGTCCCCTTCCCAAGTGACAAACGGGGTGCTGCCCCGCGGCCCTCCTCCCACCAGACAGAAGGCCCCAAAACCTGCTTGGAGCCCACAGCCGGGCCCCCCTGTCCTCAGCGTTGTATCTTTGTGTGTGCCTGCAGCAACTAGCAAGTGCCCTCGAGGACTGGGGCTGAGGGGCCACCAGAGGGGGCGGGGCGAGGCAGGGCGGGGCGGGAGGTGACCGCGGTGTCGATAGATTCCAGCCTGGGCGCCGGCACCCTGCGGCTGCGGCCGAAGCGCTGCGCTCTAATCTCTTTCCGCCCACCGCGTCTGTTGAATCGGCCAATCAGCGGCGCTCCCGGCCCCGCAGAGCCCGCTCCCATGCCAACCGCGGCGGGCGTGCGCGGCGGGGGCCGCATCGCCATGGCGACCTCCTCCTCACCTGACTCGCTCCCGGCTGTCGCGCCCAGACCTCTGGGCGTTCGGGACCCCGGCGGGGCCAACGGGCGACCGCCCGCCCTCCGGCTGCTCCAGCGAGGCCCTGCCTGGGCGTGCCAGGGCGGGCGGTCGCCTTTGGCACTCGCGCCCCTTCGGGCTGGCGCCCCGGCCCGGAAGGGAGGAAGGCGGCCGACCCGGAGAATGCCCGGGCTGTTCCCCTGAACCCGTTCTCCCAACAGCCGCTAACTCCTCCCGCTAACGTCTTTTGCGCGGCCCGCTCCTGAGAACCTTGGCTCGGGAGAGCGACGCGGGGCTCTCGGGGCTGCGCAGGCCGCGGCGCCCTTCCCAGGCCGGCCCGAGGGCGCGGCTCGCTCCCTTCCCGGCTCACACACCTACACTTCCCGGCGGACGGCGGCCGAGGCGCGGCGGGGTGGTCCCGGGTGTGAGGCGGGACCTCCGAATCCGCAGTGGCGGCGGCCCTTCGGTCATTTGAGGTCCTTGAGCGCCCAAGGCCGCGCCTGGCCGGCCCTGCTCCCGGTGCATGTGTCCCGGCGAGGCGAGAGAGGAGATTTGAGGTTTTAGGGTCGCACGTGGTGCTCGAGGTCCCCACGAGAGGTCTTCCCCGACGGGGTTCCTATTGCCACTGCGTGAATTGGGCCCGGGAACGCCGAGATTGCGGCCCAGGAAGAGGAAGGAACGTGGGCAGCAGCGATGGGGCTTGGGACGTTGAGGGAGCAGCGGCCAGGCTCCGAACTGGGACCTGGGCGGGTGGTCTGGCCACGAGGGGCGGGAAAGCCCCTGGATCCGGGGTCCACAGCCAGGTAGGGAGGGAAGAAGAGGGCCTTCTATGGGGGCGGGAAGGGTCCTGGAAACCCGGGACCCCTGGCACCTGTAGAGGTGACTGGCAATTTGCAAGCCAAATGAATCTATAACTTTATTTTGGAAAAAATGTATATATATGTATATATGCATGCATATACATACACAATACCTATACGATAATCTGTTACCACTTCTTCTGTTTGTTTTTGTTTGTTTGTTTTTTAAACATCTATCCCTAAATCTCTAAAGCAGATCCAAAGGCCATTCAGATGGCCACCTTAAGCAATGATTAGTTACCACTGTCTTCCTGAGTATGCGTTTTTAACATTTCCACCCAGTGCACTGGGTGTGCATTGTCTTAATGGGACTCTGGTAACGTCTTCATCGCCACAACAGATGAGTCAGATGCCAACAAGGACCAAATGCTCTGTTTTGCAAGGTGGCTCTTTCCGGTGATGGAAAGGAACATTTCTGTCCGGGGAGCCCTCCCCCGCTTGGCCACACCTGTGATTGCTTGGGACGCTGAGGGCCTAAGCGGTTAACTCCACCAGAGACTCGCCTTGCAGGCGTGCCAAAAGCCCAGGTCTCTTGGGAGGGGGCAAGATTGGCTGTGCTCACAGGACCTGATCTCTCTATGTGCCCTTGATCTGATTTCCTCTGACAAAAATGAGGGAAACTTTACACTTCAGAACAAAAGAGCTGATGTAATGTTTGTTCCTGGAGCCTGTGGTTTTGATCTCCCTTTTTAGGATTGCAGCTCCAGTGGGGAGGTGGGAGGAAGAGGGGGCGCCCGGCTTCTGCAGAGGCAGCTCTTTGAAGATGTGTGCTGCCAACTCACATCTGGTCAAGACCAGATGGCAAAGGCTACGAAGTTGTCTAGTGTCTCTTAGCCCTCTTTAGCCTGAAAAACGCCTTTTAAAAAGAAAATAATCCAACTAAATGGTGCCCTCGGATTATTTCATACCCCTTTCTCTACTGCCTCTGTTCATTTGAATGCCTGCAGCCTACTCCAGCCTTAATACCTCCAAAATATTACTATTGTTACATGTAAACACCACCTTTCTTCCCTCTCCATCCACTTTGCTAAACTTGGCAAAGAAATGATTGTGTAGCTTTTGATTGTTTTCTTCCTGTGCTGCCTTAGAATTCCATATTAAATCATTATAATCCTCTGGTCATATCTTAGATTGGAGAATGAGCCAGGTGAGCTGATACCTATATATGCGTGTGTAGTGTAGGGAGAAATTCAGATACTTCTTTAATTTATACAATACTTATGGCTTTCAAAAATATCTTCACTGAATATGCAGTTCAATGAGTAATGATTTATGACATAAAAACAAATTCAATTAATGAATAGGTACACAATTTTTATGTAAAAAATCTGAACTATAAATTTGACCTTAGCATGAAGAACAACAGGAGCAGAGGGAATAGAAAGGACGTTCTCACAAATTATGCAGCTTTAGTAAGAAGCATAATTATAATTTTGCTTTTATAGCAAAGTCAGCATTAGAACTCAAAGATAAGTATATTTTAAATTTCCCTTGTTTTACATAAAGTATATATTTGGCAATAAATTTTATTGCAAAGTAAACTGCATTTAATTCTAAATAAAACATTAATATCTAAAATATTTGGCATAACTTAAATACTAATATAACATCCTTTTTAACTTAAAAAGTTACTGGTCAGCACTTCCTGATAGTGAGTGTTTGGCTGGCTTTCACTGTAGGATTACCTTCCAAAAGAAGGATAACAGCTGAATTCTTTACTGGGGATTTTTAAAATCCAAAAGTCCTACTAACATTGACTACTCCCTCCAAATTACAATTTAGATAATCTTTTCTGTTTGCCAGCAATTACCTGGCATTTCAGAAGCAGGTGTTACTTCTCTTACATTTGCTCCTTGTAACTAGTAATTAACTTCCTGTTCAAACATTTTAGTTTATTAATTTGTATGAAAGCAAGTTGATTTTCAAGATGGGCCTGAAAAAGAGATGAAAAAAGTAGAAAAAAATTTATTTAAGGACAGAGGTTCATTTAGAGACATATTTTGCCTATTCATGGACATACTTCTGTCATTCTCAGGTATATATTTAACTTAAGAACATAGCTATATGGTGAGATGAAAGACAAAGGAGCCAGTTGCAATTTGTGACATTTTAAACCACAGCTCCAGGGAAGATGACCAAAGGATGAATCAAGTCCAGCTTGAGAAAGAGCCAAAACTTTACAGCCTTACAAAGTATATTTTATCAGGTTATAAAAAGTGGATCTCTTAGTACATAAGTTTTCGTTAAAACTTGTAAAAGACCACCTTCTCTGAGAGAAAAGTGTGAATACATACATGAGATTTGACAAAGTCTATTGTTCATTCATTCATTTCACAAATAATTTTTTGTGCACCCATAATATGCCAAGGAGTATCTGGGTATGGGTACTACAATTAAAAATGATCCTGTCCTCAAGGAGCCTTTGTTCCAGGCAAGGAGAGGTAACAGATAGCTATGGTGTGGTATAATTAGTGTTTATTTTATCATGGGGGATACAGATGTATAAACAGGCAGCAGCTGGAGCTTAGAGAAAAGGAACAAGGCATGTTGCTGGGGAGATTTGGAAGCAGTATCCAGATCTGATCATTAAGATGATTAGCATCTTTAAAAAATTAGCTGACCAGGAGGAAGTAATAGTCTACATATATCCTAGAAAGAGGGCACCCAAAGAACAGAGCTTTTGGCAGTGTTTATCCACTACCTTCCAAGGGAGAGCAATAAATTGTGATATCCCAAAATACCAAAAGGCTGTCTCTACTGGCTCTAGTACAGACTCCATGAGCAACTATTTAATATTTCATGAAAAAGTCAACCTCCCAGGAACTTGGCGAAAGGAAGAAGGTTTTGGTGACTAGTTACCATGAGTTTATCCCTAATAATGTGCTCAGCTAGAGCTGTATTCATGCTATTAAAATCAGATTCCCATAATGCAGAGTTGAAGCCTTTCCAAGATTCTGCACCAAGGAAAAAATAATTTCACTGGGACAATAAAGCCATTTTATATTATAAATAATTGAAAAAGTTTTTAATTATCAGACCTTTACTGATAATCTATCATCAGTGGAGATCAAGAATTTGGGTTTTACACATTCTTTCACAGATCTGAAATTTATCTGATGAATCATACATTGATATGAGGTAATGGCATCTTCAAAGCTAGCTGTCATTTATTGGTTATGTCTTTTTAATTAATTATCCTGTTTTTACTAGTTTTTCTGTGAAAGTCAATTATTCAACCATCAGTTTTATGACAAAATTGGTTCCATAAAATAGATTTCCTGTGTTTTATATTTCTCTTTATCTCAGTCTCTAATTGAAAATGCTATGGCATTTCCACGTCATGTGCCTGTGTCTTTGATTGGATATAGACAAATACCATATCCAAGGATAGGCTCATGTCCTGTTAACTCCAGCAACTGTTTATTAAGTGATATTATCTGCCTATTTTTCATTAAGTAAATCCTGTTGCCACTACATCACTGAATATTTATAAAACTTATATTGCATTGCCTCATTACTTTTATTGCTCATCTAGAAATTAATAATAACAATGGTTAAACAAATCACATTTAGCTCCCATTCTAAAATTTAGATTTTTAAAATACAAATTTTTTTCATGATAAAGATAAAGAAAAATATCCTAACCCAGAGTTATGCAGACTTGTTAGGCCTTTTTGATTACTGTCAGAGCTATGTAGCCTAACGAATTTATATAGTCCTCATTTGTGAAAATTCTATTTGAGTAAAAGAAATCACAAACACATATAACTTTTTTATAGCAACAATGAATCATAAAGGTGTGTGCATGGGTATTTGTTCTTTTTGTGGAATTTAATATTTTTTGTAACTGTCATGAGACAGTTTCATGGTTCTGTCCATAATACCAGGATTGTTTATTACAGTTACCGAACATTTTACGTAGTCAACAGTCAAAAATATGTCCACCTAAAATGCATTGTGCTCTGCATATAAAGAGCAGAACATATTTTAATGCATTCTAACAGTAGCCATAAGAGCTGCATAAATGAGTAAGAAGGACTCTTACACCAAGTTTAGTCTTATAGAGGATGAAAATATACACAAATGATTGGCCACAAGATAGAGTAAGGTAAACATTGTCTAAGAAGTCCAAAGAAAGTTTCGGTTAAAAAGCAGGTATGTTTTCAGTTAATTAAGGAAATAAGGAAAGGTTTTCTGAAAATGGTAGTTTTGTGTTTAGCCTTGAATTTGAATCTGATTTGGGGAACCTATTTTAAGAAGGGAGTCCTTTATGAGTAAGAACACTGAGAAGAAAATTGCAAAACACTTGATGGGGAATGCTAGTGTTCTATAACATCTGAGATTATGGTATAAGATACACCTTGAGCAATTAGGAATATTGGGATAATGTCCTGTAGAGTTTATTTATTTATTTATTTCTTATGCTGGCGTGTTGTGCAGGCGTTAGCAGTACTGCCCTCACTACTCATTCATTGGACAGTAGCGCTACCCCAAGAAAAGGATGGTTGTCCTGTAGAGTATTTGAATGCCAGAGTAAGAAGTCTGCTGTAGCATTTTTGAACAGAAGAATTATGAACTTAGAACTATGCCTGTAGAAGAACAATCTCTTACCAAGAGCAGGGTGTTGCAAGATTTGGGAGTGGGAGATGTTTCAGGAAATAATTGCTAGAGGAAATGAAGACCCAAACCAGGATCATGCCACGGGCACAGAAAGGAAAGGAGGCTTAATAAAGGCATTATGAATGATCATGGAATATAGATGACTTAGCAACTCATTGTATGTTGGGTTCTAAGGAGAAGACAGAAACAAACATAGTTTTGCAATTTCTATGTCGGCCTGGTGGGAGAATAGTGGAGTTAACAGAAGTAGAAACGCCAAGCCAGGTACAATGGCTCACACCTGTAATACCAGCGATCCCTTGCTCTCTTCCCCTTTTGGGTGGTGGCCCCACGCCATTGTCTCTAGAAGGTTTCATGGGTCAAGGGACTTCACCCTCACACTCACCCTCACCCTCACCTCCACCCTTGCATGCAAACCTGTGAAAGCACCACCCAAAGAAAGCGCTTTGTGTGCTACTGCCACCTGGTGGTCATACCTTTCCGCCTGATCGGCTCGAAATCCCAGATTTCATTCCAATACTGTATGTATACAAGAGAGAAAATCTGATGTATTAAATTGCATTCTGAAGCCTATGTGTTTGTTTACTTTTTCTTTCTACCTTTTTAGTAACTTTAGATTTTGTCGCTCATTGAAAAAATTCTTAGATCTGGAATGCTAGCAAGGTACTTGAAGGTCATTTCACTAAACCCTGTCCTATATAGGTGAGGAAACCTGGGTTCAGACTTCCCTCCATTGAATTCAACTCCTAAAAGTGACATTTCCAAAGTAAATTAAGACCCATGAATTCTAATTTTAGGATTTTTACTAAGAAAGTAATTATAAATAGGTTCAAAGATTTACCTATAGAAGTTTTATAATAGAGAAATTTAAAATTATGTCTTAAATAAGGAATTTGTGAAATGAAGTATAGTGCAGGAATAGTATATATTGATATTGACAATCATGCAGCAATCGTCTGAATAACTACCATGTAACCATGTAAAATAATGTGGAGGAAAAAATGACACACAGAAATATTCATATCTTATGAGATAAAGTATAAAACAGTAAGTTTAGTTTGTTGCATTTTCATCTAAAATTTTTATATGCTTAGAAGAAGCATGAAACATAAATACCAAATGTTAAGTAGTTATCTGTGCATCGTAGGGTTAGCTGATTATAGTTTAATTTATTTGGCTTATCTATAGTTTCTGAATTTTCTATAATAAAAAAATCAATTACTATGAAAAAAACGTTATTAAAGAAGTAAATTATCATGGCAACTTATAGGATTATACTGACAATGTTATTCAATAGAACTTCCTGCAATGATGAAAATGTTCTATATGATCCAATACAGTGATGACTGGCCATATGTGGCTATTGGACATTTGAAATGTAGCCAGTGCAACTGAAGGACTGAATTTTTTATTTAATTTGTGTAGTCACATGTAGCTAGCAGCTACCATATTGGTTAGCGCGGGACAGGCTATTTGGTGGTTGAAAATACTCACAGCACAGTAAGGGAGATCACGATCAGTCTATATCTGCTACTGTGTATGCAAATGTACATGTTTTTCTTGACTAGCTTTCTCCTAAGTAATTCTCATATCATAATTTTGGATAAAGTGAACCAATAAAAAATGATATGAAACCAACTATTCACTGTAGGTTCTTTGAGAAACAATTACTTCACCACGTGATTTATAAATAAGATCCATTTATAAGTGAACAAGGACAGTTTATCCAGAGGTTACATTTTCATTGTTAAAAAGAAATGCATGTCATTTTCCAGGGTCAGGCAATCCAGAGGAAAAACAAAAACAACTGAAAGATCAACTTGGATTCTGTTAACCTGGTGAATTAACCAAACTTTTTTCATTTAATTACATAAATATATTAATACTATTTACTTAGATCTGCTGAATGCTAGACTTGTATATTAATAATATTCCATGTAAATTGTAGCATAAGCTTCATTTTTGTTACTAAAGTCGTATGTTGAATTTTGTGACCAAATTCATACTCTCCTACTCTAATTTAAGAATTTACCTCACAGACTGACACCTGTTTGTGAAGTTCTCACCCCCTCACCCAATGCTTTAAGCACCCAAGATCAGTCCTAATTTGGGATATATTGCTGTGTTTCTTGCGTCTTGACTGAAGAGACCCGCTCTCTGTGTGAATGAACGTTATTAGACAAGAGCTGCCCATCTGCTTTCCAGAAAATATGAAGTAGATCATTTATGCAGCAGTGTGTTCACAATCCTGCTCCTTGAAATTATTAGAAAAAAATTTCTATCACTAGTTTCCTTAATTGAGTAGGGTTGCTTTTTAATAGATTCCAGAGTGCCTTCCTTCATATGCTTATCTGCTAAAGCAAGCATACTATCCCGGAGTTGTGGTGGGAATCACATTAAGTATATTAGTAAGATGATAAGTTTTTCAAGTGTAAATTTTCTGGGACAAATCTTAACAATTACAATTAATATAGAAGATATACAGCTAGAATTATGACTTTTTTGCCTTTCAAATCCAAGAGAATTCATTTAGAACAAATCACAAAATTTTTTTTGAAGCTGGCAGGAACCTTTGCTAAAAGAGGAAGAAAAATAGAGTTTGCAATTCAGGCTAGAGAAAGCAGAAGGAAGCTTGTGAGCTAGAGAGATCAGTTTAACAGCTTGTTGCTATATCAATCCTTTGGGGAAATAATCTGAAAACTTATTTACCTAGTCAGTGAAAATAAGTTCAAATCAATTGTGATGAAATAATGTGTACTTTACAAATGGGATTTGGAAATAAGGGCAAACATACTGAGCAATATCTGAGATGATCAAAAAAATAAATATTTTTTTTGTTTCCGTTTGCTTCCTTTGAATCCACAATCAATATTTTATACCACCAGAAGCAGATATTGAACCATGTTTAAGTTGTCTTTGTGTTATAAGAAGCTGGACTTTTCTTTTACTGAAGAAATAGAGGAAAACAAGGTAGAAATTTGCTTTATTGATAAATCAAGAAGAATAACCAACATGGAAACTTCTGAAATCCTAATTAAAGTTTCTATTGATTTCATGCTAAGACCCCAGCAATAGTGAAAAAGAAACACTCCAGAAGAATTGAACTCAACCTAAAGAAATAAAGGAGAAGACCTTCTTAGGCTGGGATGAACAAGGCTGGGCATGTCCCCTCAAATATGGTAGGGTGCAATGCTCTGCTCTCCCTCTAACATTAATAAAATGCAATATGTTGGGGGTTAATCATCTGGCAGTTCAACAATAGCAATGATTTCTATGTGATGTAAAATGCAACTTCTGACCCATATGAATGAATTAATAATCTGCAGCAATATATTCCAAGAGTGTTTCAAGGTGGAACTGATTTAAAATATATCCATTTAAATTTTGACTTAGATCATTAATCATAAATACTTTGTTTAATAATTTTTTCCACAAGCCATATATCACCCTCTCTTCATTTTTTACTTTGAAACTTTGCACTGGGGGGAAAGATAGGAATCTAAATTGTATAAAAATAAAATTGTACAGCAATTTTTTCTGAACATTGTTATGTTCTTCCAGGAAAAAAAAATCATACACTACATGTTATTTTTGGAAAGTCTTATAATTTAATAATTGAAATTTATTATGTCCTATATATAATTAATAGGAATTGTTTTACTGTTATTAAATGGTATTTTTCAGAACAGAAATAAGTATAAAATCCCCCAAATTCTGATTTTTCTAATGGCTTTCTAGATATACCTCCAAAATACCACCAAATCTGTACCCTAATACCATCTTTGAGTTGTTTAACTCATCTGTAGAAATTTTTAAAAGTTTGAATGAATATACACTGTATTCTTTCATATAATAGCTTACTATGATAAGTTTGAAACATAATTTGTAAATTTATTATTTTGCTATAGTTATTAGGAAGTTTCAGAAAATAATATTACCACTTTGGTTTACATTTTTATATATGATTTTTAAAAATTAACCTGACATTTATTTATGTTGGGGTGCCTATATAACATTTCTTTTAAACTTATGTAGAATTAAAGTGAAATAATGATTGCTATTTTCTCCCTAACAAATTCTCAGACCTCTCTTCTTGTTATGCTGTAAGCACAGTAGCGTTTGGACTCATGGAAAGATTCTAGGATGGGAATGAGAATGACATAAAACTATACAGTTTTATTATCCCTTTCTACTTGTGTTCATCCTGTCATTTTTCAGCAAACATTTTTTTGGTACCTAAGGCACTTCCTTAGGTAGGAAACAAAAAAGATATAGCTCCTGTTCTCACAGAATTTACAGTCTAATCCCTACTTTTCCAATAGTGGCTGTGAATCAATCCTATCAATTGTTTTAAATTCTATATTAAACTCTTCTAGATTTAAAGCAGTGACTTTTTTTCTTTACTTTTTTTAAAGGGGGTAGGAGTATTTTTATTACATGGATATCTTGTCTAATGCTTAAGTCAGGGCTTTTGGTGTGCCCATCACCAGAATAGTGTCATTGTATCCCCTAGGTAGGACATAATGATGTTTGGTTTTCCATTCCTGAGATACTTCACTTAGGATAATGGTCTCCTTTTTCTTTTATTTTATTTCAATAGATTTAGGGGGTACAAGTGGAGTTTCGTTACATGGATGTATCATATAGTGGCAGATCCAGGGCTTTTCGTATATCCATCACCCAAATAGTGTACACTGTACCCAATAGATAATTTTTTATCCCTCGCCCCCCTCCCATCCCTGTTCTGAGACCCCACTGTCCATTATGCCACTCTGTATGAGCATGTGTACCCACAGCTTAGCTTCCACTTGCAAATGAGAACATGCATTACCTGACTGTTTCTGACTTAAGATAATCACTTAAGATAATGGGCTCCGGATCCATCCAAGTTGCTGCAGAAGCCATTATTTCATTCTTTCTTATGGCTCAGTAATATTCCATGGAATATATATACATTTTCTTTAACCACTCACCAGTTGATAGACACTTAGGTTGATTCCACATCTTAAGCAGTGACATTTTTTTTTTTTTTGAGACAGAGTTTCACGTTGTTGCCCTGGCTAGAGTGAGTGCCGTGGCGTCAGCCTAGCTCACAGCAACCTCAGACTCCTGGGCTCAAGCGATCCTACTGCCTCAGCCTCCAGAGTAGCTGGGACTACAGACATGCGCCGGCTAATTTTTA
>CAUYSK010080533.1:0-18018 GCA_963575035.1 Avahi laniger | reverse complement strand
AATTTCTTTCTATTTTTGGTAGAGACGGGGTCTCGCTCTTGCTCAGGCTGGTCTCGAACTCCTGAGCTCAGAACGATCCGCCCACCTCGGCCTCCCAGAGTGCTAGGATTACAGGCGTGAGCCACCGCGCCCGGCCTCACTATTTGTATTTAAATATTCAACTAAACATTCAGGAATTTGGGAGCACCCAAAAAGGAATCTGCAGGAGAGAAGCAATGTGACTTGATGTTAATGAACCCAACTGGCCTCTCAGGATACTGATGCAAGGAGTAAGAAGTTCAGGTTAATACCATCTTACATAACTAGTCACCAGTCCACTGGTCATCAGTGCACTGTCAAGTCTTCAATACCTCTGAAAAGAATGTTTGTGACATGCTAAAGAAGAAAGACTTATTTCTATATTCTATTCATTCTGGCCAATGAACATCCCTGGTTCTCGAGTTGGTTTATCGTTTATTTGTTTGTTTAGAGATGGGGTCTCACTGTGTTGTCCATGCTGACCTTGAACTCCTGGGCTCAAGCAAGCCTCCCAAGTAGCTGGGACTATATGCACATGCTACTGGCTTGGACTGTGCTTTTTTTAACGGCAGCTTAACTGAAATATAATTCACGTACCATAAAATTCACCCTTAAAGTACACAATTTAGTCATTTTTAGTTTATTCACAAAATTGTACAACCTTCACCACTACTAATTTTATAATATTGTTGTCATCCCAAAAAGAAAGCCCACATCCAAGTAGTCACTTCTAATTCCCCCAGCCCCTGGCACCCACTAATTTACTTTCTGTCTCTATCAATTGGCCTATTCTGACATTTTGTATATCTAAAATCATAATATGTGACCTTTTGTGATGAGCTTCTTTCACTTAGCATAATGTTTTCAAGGTTCATCCATGTTGTAGCATGAATGAGTACTTCATTACTCTTTATAGCTGAATAATATTCTATTTGTAGATATATCACATTTTTTTATCCATTCATCAGTTGATGGACATTTGGGTTGTTTTCACAAGATTTTTGATCTGTAGAAATCTTAGTCATCTAATCTGATTGCTCTTTCCATGGATAAAGAAATTGAGAACCAGTGAGAAAATGGAAACTGCCTCTGGTTACACATACTTAAGACACTCAATGCACACCTGAAATGTCTTCTTTCCTCCAAGCTCATCCCTTCCTAGAAAAGAAGAAAATCCTTAATTTGTGTGATCCTAGCAGTAAGATGAAGGATAGGCTGGGTCTAGGAGAAGACCTAGGGTGGAAAGGAAGAGAAAATAAGTAGGATTAGGTATAATCACGTTGAGCCAAAGAAACTTAAGAAAAGATCAACAGTTTTAAGCCTGCAAAAACACATAGAAAAAGAGAAATGAGCACAATGTAGACAAAGATTTTTTCAAAAAATCAGAGGTGAAAAGAAACACCAAAGTATGGCAAAAACCAAAAGAGTTACTCTGAAATACCCTATGGTCCATTTGAAAATCTCTTTATTATCAGATCTAGAAGAAAATTAACTGAATTAAAGGTCCCAGAGAGATGAAATCAAAATCAAAGTAAACAAGTGACAAGAAATGAGCACAGTAAAGGAAGTGCATCACTCTGCTTTATGCGGACCAAAAATTACTGTAAGGGCAACTGGAAAATACCCTCTTGAGATTTGATCCTGATGACTTCAATCAGAGATGAAGTCCATTTAAAGAAAGTATTTTGTAATTTAGGAGGCCCCAATCTGCATCTAACTTGTCTACAATAATTTGGGGCTGAATTCAGACTGAATGAATCTTACACACAATCTCCATTTCACAATCCCCACTTCCTATCACCATTTACAAGCTGAGGAAGCCTGTCTAAGCACCTGGCCTGCTGTTTGACTAAATGGCACAAAATTTGAAACCAGTAAAAGAAATATAAAAAGTCAATTTCTAATCCCTGACCATTCTAAGGATGACAATTTATTTATAAATCCTCTAACATGTATAGTTAACTTTTAGACTCAAAGTGGCAAAGAACATTAAAACCTTCTTCCTATCAACTCCACCAGAGTTCTACCACATTCTTTTTCCTCAACAATAAAAAGGAGCTATATGTGCCTAACACTAGCAAAATGACTACCAAATAGTAAATGATCAATAAGTATTTGATCAATGAAGTTGAAGATAATACCAGATCTTTTAAAAAGCATCCTATCATTCCAAAGAAGTGTCCAACTTAGTCTTCTTCATGTTACCACTAAAGAACATAAGTCCATATCCCTATATTCAAGTCTTTAGCTTATTCAAAAAATAGCAAGATTTGTAAAAAGCAAAAGAGTCTTACAAGGATAGCTAAAAGAGAATCAAGAATACAACATTTCTGCTCTAACCACTGCTGTTGCTACGGCCGCCACCCCTCTAAACCCAGCACCACATGCTTGGCCCAGAGTCCATCCCATGCTCTAAACAACTACACCGCCTCAAATGGAGACACACAAGGGTACCTTCCACTGCAACGAGGTTCTGGCATGCACATTGCTTTGCCTCCTGCCAAGTACTGGGATGCAGAGATGGTGTGGACAAAGCACCCCAAAAAAGTGGCTTTGTGTGACATCGTATAACATTGTGGTGGATGTGTATGGCATATATGACCCTCAGAGACATTGACTAGCTCATCATCAGATGTCTTTCACAGAGATCATGAATTCCCTGTCCCCTGGGAAGCCATGGCAGACCAAGGTGAGCAGTATGGGACTCACCTATCTGTACTTCAGGCACAAGCTGCTGGCCCAATTGCCAGGCACTATTGAAGAGGACAGCACGGTGGGCATCCTCTATGACAAGATGTATGAGAACTTCAGGGAGGTGGCAGACACAGTGGACAATGGGATCTAACAGTGGGAGGAAGGGGAGCCTCAATATCCACTGACCACTACCCTGAGTGCCAAGTTGCTCAGCCTGGGGCCTTGGTGGAAGAGGCCCTGGCCCAGTGATTCCAGGTTGACTCAAGTGGGGAAATAGTAGAACTGGCAAAAGGTAGATGCCCCTGGAAGGAGCAGCTCTACCACCTGGAATCTGGGCTGCCTGCACTCCAGCCATCACCTTTGTTATCCACACTTACCAGGATGTACAGTGGTGGGTACAATGTGTGCCCAAAGAGCCCTACTCAACCCAAAGCTGGCTGCCCCTGTCAGAGCCATGACAAGGTCTTCAGCAGAGGGCCCTGGACCAGGTCAGTGGAATCCTTGGCTGCATTTTCATCCATGCCAGTGGTTTCATCAGTGGACACCACATTGGAGAAGGTAGCCCATACCACCTTGGCCCAGTACCTACAGCCTATGTCTTCCATAAATCCCTAGTACAATAAAACTTTCTGCATATCAAAAAAAAGAATATAACATTCCTAGTAAGAAAGTCCTCAAAAATGGTGGGGGTATGTCAAAAGGACACAAAAGCCACTTGACAGAGCTCCCAAAGACAAAAGCTGGAACAACTGAGCAACAAAATAAATGATGATAATACCTGAATTATAACCCATAGAATAAAATAAATCCCCCTAAAAATGTATATTGACATAAATAAATATATAAATAAATAAATAATTTGGGAAAAGGGACAGTGCTTCCTTACAGTAGAATTTAAGTTAATAAATGTGGGAAGAATGAGAGAAATAGAAAAATCCCCCTTAGGCAAGCACCAGAGTAATAATAGTTGCATGCAAAAACCATCGACGGATGCTGAAATCAGTGGACAAAAGTATGACGAGAAATAGGATATCTGCAAAGTCTCAAAGCATCATTACACAACATATAGCACTTACTAATTACAAAGAGAAAATCAGTTAACTTTTACAGTGGAGAAACCTGGTAGACAAAATCTTAACCAAGTGATCAAAGTTAATATACCAGTAAAAAGCCATATGAACATCATATATTCCCTGACCTGATGTACTGAGAATAGTACAACAACACATCTGTAGTATTCTTGGGAAAAAAATGCATTTCTCACTCAAATGAAAAGAAAATATTAGACAAGTCCATGTGGAAGGACATTTTACAAAATAATTAGCCAGTGCTCTTTACAAGTGTCAAGGTCATGATAGACAAAGACTGAGGAATTTCACAGGTTGGGGAAACTAAGGAGACTTGACAACTAAATGCAATTTGTATATCAGACTGGATCCTTGACCAAAAAAAGGACATTAATGGAAAAAGTGTCAAAAATCAAGTAAGACTGTAGAACAATTAATACTGTAACAACATTAATTTTCTGTATTTTTGTAACTCTTCCGTAAATCTAAGTTTATTTCAAAATAAAATGGTTTTTTTTAATGCAACATTTCTAGGTGTAAGAGCTTACAGTTTTAATCCCATTGTGACGAATGACTCATTTTGGCTAATTATTATAATTTTCATATTAAGAGAGATTACCAACTGATGTAAGATTCAGAATACATTTGTTGTTGGATTGTAGCAAACACAACAAGAAAACAAGCCAGAGAATGAAAAACACACTTGCTAAAAACCCCCATGGCACACTGTTCACGAAGAGATAAACCAGAAAAAAGACATGAACATTCTGGTCATAAAGCAATGGCCCACAACACAAATAAAATAACTTGAAACATAAAATGTCAAGAATTGTACAAAACCAACTGAATCAACATGTGATATCATGACTTTATGAACTTCTGTGCTGTTCACTTTTTATGAGACTGGTAAGGAATGTTTATTATTAGGTAAAGGTTAAATTGGTTCTGGTACATTCACGGAATTAGTTCTGTTACATACCCAGATTTCAAGTCAGTTATCCTCAAACAGTTTGTAGCATCCAGTCCCACTTTTCCATTTCGTACCACACTAGATATAAATGGGGAGAGCATCGGAGAAATTCGGTTCAAGGCCACTTCTGGGGACATTTTAACTTGATTTGTAAATCACCACTGAAAGCAGAAGGAAAGAAAGGTGATCAGAGTTTACAAAGGAACTAGATACAACAAGCTTCCTGAAAATTGGCACAGCAAATAACAGTTTCTCTTTCATGAATAAAATACCTCATTTCCCATCTTCAGAGCAACTGCTTCCAAAGATCCCCCAGAAGAAACTACCTCCCTGTTGCTCTGCTACTCAGGACATGGACTACACCACTGCTTTTCAGGAACAGAAGGAACTCTTGAAATACAATTCCCTCCTCCTTCCCAAAGCTGATTTCTACACTGCCACACTCTACTTAAAGCTGTCCTACTCTATCTTACAACTGGCTTGTTTTACTTTAGTTGAGGCCAAGGAGCCTTTGCTAACAACCCTCTCCCCACCACCAAGACAAAAAACACACATACCACTGGGTTAAGAATTTCTCTCTCTGTGTCCCCACAAAGAGTAAGAACTTGATTGATAATGCCATATTATCTAGAACAAGCATAACTTGCTTGCAGTTGTTACTTACTAGAAATTATTTATTGCTGATATAACTCTCTTAATAACTGGCCCTCCACAGTGTATTATAACTACCTGCTTATGTGATCTCTCCCCAGTAAGGACCATGTCTTGAATACCTAGGGTTTAACAAAAGTACCTGGCACACAGCAAGCACTCAAAAACCATTTTTTAATAAATAAATGAATAAGAGGACAAGAACTACAGTAATATTTTGGTATGAAGACAATATGCCCTCAAAAAATTTGGTAGGGGAATAGATGAGCAAAATCTGAGGAATAGATATAGCAAAAATCTACTTGGACAATTAAATCATGAAAATGTACACCTATCCAGACACTGAAAAACACAGACTAAGATGGATCCTAAAGTCTTTGACTTCAAGGCACTAAGAAGTTACACTTGAAAATACAAAAGTAGAACTAATAAACCATATCTGAATTACTTGGAAACTTATGGGGCTGGAGGAGGGAGTACATTAATTCCTCATAATAGATTTCTAATTGAAAGCCTTAGTGTCAGACGTAAGTCAATTGAAATCATCATTTTCTTTCTCAATCTTAAAGGATTCTCAATCCCACATCGAAAGCAAATTAATTTCCAGCAAGTTACAAGTAAATGATGTTCTGATTCTAGTTTTCATACATTATACCACATGAGAACTTAAAATTCCTTGCTAAAATAAATGTTGAAAAGCAGCACCTCTTTTAATTTATTATTTCAGTTGGTAAGAAAGGGAAAGACTGCAGTGATCTTAAAAAATAATAATGCTATGACCCTATATAATGATGAGACCAGAAGCACCTTTAAGATGATGAAATCTTCATACCTCAATTCCCAAATCATCCTTTCTGAAAATATAAAACAAGAACCTCTTCTGACCACTTAACAGATGATCTCCCCCACTACTCTGTCATTACAAAGTAAAAATAAACCTCTAACACACGGTACCACCAATCATAAAAATCATGTACATTTTTATAACACTTTATCACTAACAAGGAGCTTGCTATACATTATTACAGCTAATCTTCACAAGCCAGGATAGCAAGGAAAGTATTTTAATTCCCATTTTCACATGATATGGATAACTACTATAATTTGACTTTGAACAGTATACTAATCTGTATCATCATTTTGAAACCTATTTTTTTTTTCTTTTCTACAACATTTCCACCTTTATTTCTATCCACTGATGTCATGGTTATTGAAGGGATGCTTATCTAGATCATATGCAAAACACAGAAATACTCATCTTGGAAAAAAACAAAAGGGTCTCACTTACGTTACAAAACTATTATTCTGTGATTTTTCCCCACAGTGCTTACTATTATTTTTCCTCTCATTTCTACAACAAAGGGAAACAGAACCAACACATTCTAAACATCTACTATTAGGCACTGTATTACTAATCTCTATCTGTAATTTCATTTACTTCCCCCCAATTGTTCTCTGAGAACAGTAATTGTTCCCATTTTATGGATGAGAAAACTAAAGCTCAGCAAAACAAAGTCACTTGTTCGAAGTCATAAACCTAACAAACAGAAGGATCAGAATTCAAATTGAGATCTTTCCCAAAAATCTACTACACCCATCTTCATCTCAAATAAACATTGATAAATTCAATCACTAAAGAGAAAAGCATCAAGATGATTTTTTTAAAGCATATATCTTGTAAAATTTGAACAGACAAGAAGTCATGAGTTTAAAGGAATAACTGCTTTGCAATTAGAAACATCGAGACTACTGCTGGCCTACTGCAGAAGCTGGCCTAGTGATTCTCTGGTCAAATGCTAAAGAGAGCAAACCTGTTCCAGAAGCCAAACCATATTAAAGGTGACAACGACCCATTCCAACTTAGCAACTGTCATGACTTCAGGATGACACCTGAGGGAATGAATTTGTCTTTATTTCCAAAACAACCATAAATACTATTTTTTGACAGTGCAAGATTTCCTACAGCATTATAATCTGTTTCAACCATGAGGTGTGACTTCTCTAAAAAAAAGGGAACAAATACACTGACTCCAAAATTAGAAGTCACTGAATGGCCAAAGATAATGGTCCTTTGGTGCCCTGGGCTGGGTACGTGGACAGGGGTCACCCCCCAGTAGTAACCTTTACCTATGGCAGCACTATAATAAATCCCAGATACGCAAATGCTAGTTCTGCAATTTGTATTTCCTGATTTTGACATACTGCAGAAGGAAAATGCAAAATTACAATTTTTACACGAGTCTACTGTCCCAAAATAGGGTGACATAAGGTCCTTTGATGGGAAGCCTGGGGAATACAAAGACGTCTGACGGACTGTCCAGGTTCTTGCAATTAAAATGAGATGACAAACACAGAGGAAACATGTGCCCTGCTGACGTCATGGAACGGAAAGGGATGGCATCCTTCTGCGTCATGTCTACGGCATACAGCGCACCAGGGAAGTTACATTGGAGAAGCAATTTCTCCAAGGCACAACGTTCTAAGAAAAACAAGTCAGCTCAGACCCCAAGAATGACCACCCCACACTAGAGAACATCTAAAACGGGGCACTCTTCCCTCTCCTAAATTGTATGATCCCCTCATCAAGCGACGAGGAGGGCTGATTAATCCTCTGGGTTTAATCAGAGACCAGAGGACCGGCCAGATATGCAGAAAGAGAAGCCTCGGGGGCTCGTTCTTGAAGAGAGCAGCGTGAGGGGGGGTGAGAAGGGCATCTTTGGAAAGGGGGGGCCTTCTCTATAGGAAGAGGAGGGGACCCCTCTGGCCCTATTTAAACCACGGTTTTTAGCGCCACCTGTGCGACTCGGGATCCAACCTCCCCGCACCAGCCCCAGTCCAGGTACCTGGAACTTAGTCCGATCGGTAACCGGCGACTACGCGGGGTACAGGTTACCCGAGCGCGCCCCCGACCGACGCACCCACCTGCGCGCGCGCCGCGGGCCGGATGCGTGCGCGCTCCCAAGACTTCCCGCCCCGCCCCCTCGGCGGCCCAGGAGCTGGGCGGCGTGCGCGTCCCCGCGCCGCGCCAACTAGAGGCGCTCGGAAAGGCGTCCCCGCAGTGCCTGATAGTTCCTCCCTCAGCGTCTACCTCGTGAGTGGCGAGGAACGCGGAGTCTGGCAATATCAGGAGGGTTTTGCCGTGTGAAGCTATACAGGGAGACTATTCCTGGAAGAACAGGGGGCACTTGATGGGCGGGTGATTTCGGGCATTCAGGTGGGCGACCCGCGTAGGCGTCTGAAAGGCCCGCGTCGTTAGGCACGGTAGTAGCGGCGTCTCTGGTTACGGGGTCGGGCAAAGGGCAAAGGTCAGCATCCCAGTGGGCAGCACCACCTTTGAGCAATGGCGGCGTCTGGGGAACCCTGGAGGCAGTGGCAGGAGGAGGTGGCGGCGGTGGTAGTGGTGGGCTCCTGCATGACAGACCTGGTCAGGTTAGTCCGGGGCCAGTACGCAGTCTGCGGCTCGGGGGAGGAAGAGGACTGTACTTTCTGCACTGCCTTGGCACTAGGTCTTTGGGGATGGACGGTGGTAGCTTTCGGTGTGAGCTACAGGTTTCCCCAGGCTACAGCCTGACTTCCTGGTGTGGAAGAATTTGAATTTGTAAAAATAAATGTCAGACGAGTGTCATAGGAGGCCACGGTTTAGTGAAAGCTCTAATAATACTAGAAGCGCCTGCAAAGACCTGTTCGTGTTTCCTTGGTCAGGCTGCTGAGACTTCCCCCTGGACTAGCCTGGTGACTTCGGCCAAGTAATTTTACCTCTGAGAATGTGTCTACCTCGCAGGGTTGTTGTGAGGACTAAATGAAGTAAAGTGTTTTGTCAACCATAACACTATCCAAATTGGATTTTATTCATTTAAGCTTGTATAAAATAATGAGTAGAGATCAAAAAGACAATTAGTCACATTTCACTATATGGATTGTTGGCATTCCAGCAGTATTCTATATTTACAGCTTATTTTTAAGTAATAAAAAAACTTATGGCAACCCGAGTATGAGTCAAAATAAAAACAAACAATATTTACAGCCATTAAGAAACTATGATCAAATAATGATAGAAAATATGCTAAATGAAAATAGCTTGAGTTAGTGAGATGGGTGGACAGATCCTTTCAATTTATCATCTTTTCTTTTTTAATGAAAATAGCTTATATGACTATAAAAGTAAGCCAGGGGCAATGGCTCACACCTATAGTCCCTGCTACGGGGAAGGCTGAGGTGGGATGATTGCTTGAGGTCAGGAGTTGGAGACCAGCCTGAGGGATATAACAAGACCTACCACTCTAAAAAAAAAAAAAAAAAAAATTAGCCTGCCCAGGTACAGGCCTATATAGTCCCAGCTACTCTGGAGGCTAAGGCAGGAGGATCCCTTGAGCCCAGGAATTTGAGGCTGCAGTAAGCTATGATCGTGCCACTCCAGCTTGGGCAACAGAAGGGAGACCACATCTCTTAAATAAAAATAAATATAAAATCTTTACCTTATAAAATGTTTATAAATTGTGTTACCAAATTTCCAACCGAGATTAGAAAGGTGGAGAGTAGAAGGGAGGAGAGACTGCTAGGGGCAGGCATAGTGATTGAAGAAAACCTGTGGGTGAGTAGGAGAGTATGTAACAAGAATCAACAAAAGAATTTTAAACACCTTTAGCCTTTATTTGGCCACAAATATTTGAGCTGCTACCTTGTCAAACGCTGTGCCAAGATAGATATACTTCTTTTAGTGGCAGAGCATAAAGTTCAATCTAGTTGTAGACATTTGGTAAAGAGGCCTATATATCTTTTTCTAGAACAAGAGTCAATAAACCTTTCTGTACGGGGATAGATAGTAAGTAGTTTAGGCTTTGCAGACCATATATGGTCTAGGTCACATTTTTTTAAACAACCTTCTAAAAATATAAAAATCATTCTTATCTCCCAAGCCTTACAAGAACAAGCTGCAGGCCATAGTTTGCAGAAACATCACCATATTACAGCCCAGTACAGTAATTGATTTTACTGGTGATGACTCTTTTCAAGAAAAGGTAATATGGTACTTGTTAAATTTTGTATAAAAGCAGAGCATGTGTTTCACTTTAGAAATAGTTTAATCAAAAATATATAAAGTTAAATTACATAAAGGAATAAATCTTCAATAAACCTTCATCTAAAATAATTCATTTCTTGGGAACTCCATCTTGCTAAATGTTTACCATACTTTTATATGTGAAGTAGCCAAACACTAAGAAAACTAAACAATTTTCCCATGCACCCTACCTCAATAAAAATGTCAGAGTTAAAATTCAGAGCCACTTCCTTGTTAGCAAACTAAAAGCTTTCTGTGAAGCTTGACCATCAGATAACTAAAGATAGCTATAGTACTTTCTAAAATGATTACTTTTAAAACTGTGTGGTGGGGGAAGGTGGAGGAGTGGTGTAAAAGGCCCATTTTGGTATGTCAGGATTTTAAAATCTTGTTTCAGAACTAGAGAAATTTACAGATTATTTATTCCAGCACTTCAGTTTATAAATGAGTAAACTGAGATCCAGAGAAGAACCAAATTCTTACACTGTGTATAACCTTTCTAATTTCTCTTCTCTTGCCATTTTCTTTATTAAATAAAGAAATCACATAAATCACTAGTAAAAATTTTATTCCCCTATAGACTCTCTCTACTGATTCCCACAGCTTTTTTACTGACTTTTCATGGTCTCTGATGATCTTTACAGAACACCTGAGTGTAGGATTTTTACTTAAAATCCTGCATCTGTGATAAACTTAGGTACAACTCTGCTAGTTACAATACATAGCATGACTGTATTAGTTTCTTACTACTGCTGTAACAAATAACCACAAACTTAATGGTTAAGCAACATTTTCCAGAAGCTCTAGGAGAAAATTTGTTTTCCTTTCCAGTTTCTAGAGGCTGCCCACATTCCTTGGCTCATCATGATCCCTTCCTCCATCTTCAAAGCCAGCAATGGTTGGTCAAGTCTTTCTCATATCACATCACTCTCTCAGTCTTCTGCCTGCTTCTTTTACATTCTAAGAACCCTTGTGATTACACTGGGCCCAACCAGATAATTCAGGATAATCTATAGTAGCTTATTAGTAGCCTTAATTTCCCCTTGCCATGTAACAACATATTCAGAAGTTGTGGGTCACCCCAAATCACACAGCCAGTTAGTGACACAGTGAAGGCTGAACCCAGGTCTCCCAACCCTTATCTTTCCATTATATCATTCTACCTCTAACTCTGGCTGATATCTATTGCCCTTTTCATCTATAGTTCATTTGAGAGCTTGTGTAATAGTCTGTACGTTCACTGTGTACTTTATAAGCTGATAAGGAATAGTAACTAAGAATTTGTAATTTTTAGGTCTAATGATAGTATCTTCATTACTGCGCCTAATTTTATTCCTGTGTTTAACTGTAACCAGCCCAGACACCCATGCCTGTTCCCATGCCTGTTCTTTAGTATCACTTTAGAAATAAAACTACTTCCATAACTAAGCCCTTTTGGATGGCATCCAAGTCCAACTTTATATATTACATTACTGTATGCCAGACACTGCTAATTCAATCAATGAGCAACTTTTTTTTTTCATTTCTAATTTCAGTCAGCTATGAATAGTAAGCTCTATGTAGCAATAATTTTTAAAAATCATTAGCTCATCCATAATGGCAAACAATGGACACCATTTAACACTCACCTTTATTTTTATTATTATCCTCTTCCTTCTTGAACGCTCATCTCTGAAGTTACACATTGCAAAGATATGAGAAATCAAGCCTGGTCTTGTGGGAAATAAAGTCAGAGTTCCTCCAGAGACAGATATCCATAAAAATTGAACAACACAGGAGCATTTCTAGATGTTAGGCTCACAGACCTTGGTTAATTATGCTTTCATTAATAATCCTTATTTTTATGACATGTATCACTGATATTTTAATTATTCATTCAACAAATATTTATTGAGTTTATACTATGTGCCACACACTTCCCTGGTGCAAAGAATACAGCAGTGAAAACACAGAAAAAACTCACTGCCTCATGGAGTTTACATCCTAGTAGGAGAGACGGTATCAGTAGAAATAAGTAAAATACATATTATGTTAGATAAAAAGCTAAGGAGAAAAATAAAGCATGAAAGGGGGATGGAAATAGTAAGTTTAGATCGCTGGCAACAGAAAGCTTCACTGAGAAGGTGATTTAGGGTAAAGAACTAAAGGAGGAAAGGAAGCAAGTCATAACCTGGGGGAAGAGCGTTCTAGGCAGAGGACATAGCGTATGCAAAGGCCCTATTCAAGGAACAGCATGGGGTCCAGTATAGCTGAAGAAGAAAAAAGGATTGGGGGAGAACAATCAGTGATTAAAGGACCCTTGCTGAAATGCAGAAGATTGTGAGCAGAGAAAGCTTGATGGGAAAGGGCTATATTAGGAGCTCAGGGTGGACATGTGAGGTACCTATTAGACACCCAGTTGACAAGGTCAAGAAGACAGATATGAGTTTGGAGTTCAGGGGAGAGGTCTAGCCTGAAGATAGAAACTTGAGAATCATCAGTGTATGTATGATATTTGAAGCCATGAGACAGGATGAGATCACTGAGGGTCTGAGCTCCTAGGGCCCTCCAACATTTAGATGATACATTTTCCACATAATTTATTCTGTCTCCCTTCCAGTCTCTCTGCACCCCCAAAACTTGCTTTGAGACAAGGGTAATACAAACCCTTGTTTATATTTCCATGACAATAGACTATATTGTCAACTAAAACCCCATGTTATCCTTTTACATTCTGCCAATTAAAAATGATGGCTTGAGAGATAAGGCTCATGTTCACCCAAGCATCTAAATTTAATCCTGGCAAATGAGGAAATGATTGCTTAATTCTCAAAAGATTTTAATTGGATAGTGGAATAAGTGAATTTAGAAGCCTTTAGACCCAAAATGGATGAAACATTGGACTTAGATTACTTTTTAAAACACCAATTTTATACTGTACCTAGAAAAAGTTATATGTGTTTGACATAGTACACTACCCTCTAACCTGTGTCCCTCCAGAAGCCTCTTGACTTGTGATATTTAGAATAGAAAAATCTCTAATAGTCACATTTTTAGGAAACTAAAAGCCAAAGGAATGTTGATCCAAAAAGTATCGTGCTTTCCCAGTATTAGAGAAATATGTCATTCTTTATTATTCTTTCTGCTCCTTAGACTGGTTTTGAAAGTTGCTTATCAATTACCAATCACTTTTTAAATTAATAGTTTGTAAACATGTTTCTCTCAACTATATTCCCTAATATCAAAAGAAATCATTCATGGGGAATTTCCTATGTCCCTTTAATGAAAATACATTAAAAAAATAAATTATGTATGACAAAGAAAGAGCACCTGCTGTGTGCCATTACATAGCAATCCATTCCTTTGCCAGCTTTCTGTTCCCTAGGCTCTTTTTGTCTCTACTCTAAGGAAAACAAAGACTTTGTGATAAATTTTGCACTATATTTTTCTTTAGAGATGGAATCTCACTGTGTTGCCCAAGCAGGCCTCCTTGGGCTCAAGCAATCCTGCCTCAGCTTCCTGAGTAACCGGGACTACAGACATGAACCACTGCACCCCACTTTGCTCTAGTATTTTGATGACTTACATATAATATTGGAATACTGGAAATGTGCTAAACACTAGGGATATTGCAATTAGTAAAACAACGTCACTGCTTGTCTTAGTCCACTTTATGCTGCTATAACAGAATGCCTGAGAGTGGGTAATTTATAATGAACATAAACTTTTTTTCTTACTGATCTGGAGGCTGGGAGCTCTAAGATCAAGGGCATTTGGTGAGGGCCTTTTTGCTGCATCATCCCATGGTGCAGAGGCTGAGAGAGAGAGGAACAAAAAGGGGGCCAAACTTATCCTTTTATTAGAAACTCACTCTCAGAATAATGAGCCCACTCATGTGATAATGGCATGACCTAAACACCTCTTAAAAGTCCCACCTCCCAATGCTGTTACATTGGCAATTAAATTTCAACATGAATTTGGGAGGGGACAGACATTCTCACCACCATGGTACTGCTTTTGAGGAATTTGGAGTCCAAGAAAGAATGCAGGCATGAAAAGAGATCATTATAGCATGATGTGGTAAGTACCTGCAGGTTCTACGGGAACACAGGGAAAACTTCCTGGAGGAGATGCCTCCTGAGCCAAGTCTTTAAAAATAAGCAAATAACCAGGTGCAGTGGTGCATGACTGTGGTCCCAGCTACTCTAGAGGCTGAGGCGAAAGGATTGCTTGAGCCCAGGAATTCAAGGCCAGCTTTGGCAATATAGTGAGACTCTGTCTCTAAAAAAATTTTTTAAATAAAAATAAGCAGGTGCTAACCCAGCAATAAAGGGAAAGGAGGACGTTCCACCAGCTGGGATAACATGAAGGAACAGAGTCACAGATCTTGGGGGTGGTGATGGAGGTGCCAAGGATAGCAACTATTGGATAGCAACTATTGGATAGCAACCATAGCATCAGATGTAAGGTGGCAATGAAAGGCTTCATCAACCATGCTAAGGTGCTTGGGTTTTATCCTCTAGGTCCTGGGAGCTACTGAAGGGCTCAAAGTACAAGAATGACAGATTTATATTTCACATAGCTCACTTGGTACCAAAAGCACATATTTAAAAAGCCAGTGTTTTGAAGGCACCAAAGACATTCTCCTTGAAGACAGGAAGACCCATTTGAAAGGTAAAGCAATAGTCCTCATAAGAGTTGATGAGGACCTGAACTAGGACAGTAGAAATGTGGATAAAGAAAAGGAAAAGGCTTAAAGAAGTTAGGAGGTAAAATGGTTGGAAACATCTGTTTAGTAAAATGGGCATGAATCAAGCATTCACTCTCTGGTCTTTTATAAGCAACTGATGTTGAATAGTTAGTTTTCCCAAATTGACAAGACCTAGAAAATAGAGTCCTGAGAAAGAATCGTATCTTATGAAACAAAGAATTCTAGGCTTAATGCTTTTTAGGGAAAAAAAGGTTATACTCCTCAAAAATAAAAATAAATAAATGTATCAAATAATTAAGAAATGTCAAACTTCTCTAAGGGGCAAAAACCCTAAATTTGGTATTGAGATTTAAGAAAAATTATTGATATGTTTTCATAATTATAATGGAGACACTAATTATAAATTTAGCTCAAAAAGTTAACAACTATTTATTGGAGAAATGAGATTACAGTTAGAAAATATAACCATAAAATAGAATGTTGAAATACAAAACAGAAGCTTCCATATACCAATATTGTACTCTTAAAAAAAAAAAACAAACCAACATTATCTGATCTTGTTGATTAAAAAAAGAAAAAAACTACACAAAACTTAAGCATGCATGTAACAAAGATATTTATAATGTAGTAAAAGTGTTGTTGGGGAGCTTAAATACATAAGACTAGAGAGTATTAGAGTAGGAAAGAATCCTGAGTTCATTTTTGTATTGTACCCTGATCATTTTAGATATACAAAACACAAGTCTGGGAAGAATTAAGTGATTTTCCTCTCAGCAAGTTCCTAGTTAAGGTTGGAGCCAGGATTAAAATTTATATCCCTCTACTCTCAAATACTAAAACATTATTGTGAAGTTTTGAGTAGCAATTTAAAAGTTTGGCATCTACTATGTTTGCAAGAGATAAGGTGTTCAAAAGTGCTACTAAGGACTGGTTTCCTTGAAAATCAAAAGCTAATAGTGCAATTATCTGTATCAGAGAACTTCATATTGTCCTTGACAATTTCTTTTCAGATCTACTTTTTTTTATTGTGGTAAATGTGCATAATGTAACAGTTACCGTTTTTAATTTAATTTAGTTCAGTGGCGTTAAGTACATTCAGATTGTTGCACAAACATCACCATCATCCATCTCTAGAACTTTTTCATCTTCCCAAACTAAAACTGTGTCATTAAACAATAACTCCCTATTCCCTCCTCTCCCCACCATTTCACTTTCTATCTCTATGAATTCGACTACTTTAAGTGTATCGTATAAGTGGAATCATGCAGTATTTGTCCTTTTGTGACTGACTTATTCAACTTAATGTCCTCAAGAAAGAATAAGTGAACTTAAAGATGTAGTAATAGAGATCATCTAAACTGAAGCGTAGAGAAAAGAATGCACGGAGCCTCTGTGACCTGTGAAACAAAGTGTCTTGCCTTGTGTGTAACTGAAGTCTAAGTACTTCACATAAGTGGAATCCTTGTGACTGGCTTATTTCACTCAGCATAATGTCTTCAAGGTTCACCCATGTTGTAGCATGTGTCAGGATGTCCTTTTTAAGGCTAAATAATACTGCATTATATGTATCTACCACATTTTATTTATCTACTCATCTATCGATGGACACTGGGTTGCTTCTACCTTTTGGCTGTTCTGAAAAATGCTGCTAATACTGTGAGTGTGCAGATATCTGTTTGAGCCCATTTTCAGTTCTTTCAGGTATACCCAGAAGTGGAATTGCTGGATCATGTGGTAATTCTGTTTAATTTTTTGAGGAATCGCCATATTGTTTTTCATAGCAGCTGCACCACTTTTCCTTCATTTTCTTGTATCTTATTTTTAAAATGCCTACTCTTCTTCTTACCCACTTACACATCTTTCTCCTACTTCAGTTTATCCTTGAGTTTTTTGTTTTATCTCTTTTTCTTAGCTCTTTTTCTTACCTCCTATTTGTAGTCCCTCTTTTATGTCCTCTTATGCAATTGTGCATCCCCACGTGCGTGCATGTGTGTCATGACTAAGTGTACGTTTTTGCGAGAGGGAGAAAGTCTATGCAGGCGAAAAACTCAATAAACTTCATACCTTGTCCACCAGCCCCAATCTCAGCAGCAGCATTATTGTGGCTACTTAATACTCTATTACTTGGAGATACCAAAATTTATTGATTCAGTGCCCTAAATACATACCTTTAAGTTGTTTCCATTTGCCATGATGAACTTCTTAGAACACTTATCTTTTGGACTCTTGTCTGTTTCCTTAGGTAAATTCCTAAAGATAGAATTTCTGGGTGAAATGAAATAACATTTTTAACTTTTATTTGCCTTCATAAAAATTGTTGAAATATACACTTCTACTAGCAGTATATGAGAAGGCCTATTTCCTGGATTCCTAACCAACACATTGTTAGTTGAGAGATGATGAATGTTACTGTATGTTTGATTACAAGAGATGTTGAATTTTTTTCAGATGTTTGTTAGTTGTTTTTATTTCTTTTGTGAATTGACTATTCACAAGTCCTTTGTCCATTTTTCTTTTGGCCACCCTATAAGATTTTAAATGGGAGTGTTAAGAGAAAAAACAAATTGTGAAGAAGCTGGTTTTAAAATAGAGTTCTGGCCAGCCACAGTGGCTCATGCCTGTAATCCTAGCACTTTAGGAGGCTGAGGTGGGAGAATCACATGAGGCCAGGAGTCCAAGACCAGCCTGAGCAACATAGCAAGACCCTGTCTCTACAAAAGCATCTACCCAAAAGAGCAAAAGTTGCTCTATGAAAAAGACACCTGCACTCGAATGTTCATAGCAGCGCAATTCACAATTGCAAAGATGTGGAAACAACCCAAGTGTCCATCAATACATGAGTGGATTAATAAACTGTGGTATATGTATA
>CAUYSK010080531.1:0-13764 GCA_963575035.1 Avahi laniger | reverse complement strand
AAATAAAAACAAATAAAAGTACTTTATAAATCAAAAAAATAAAAATAAAAAAATAAATTAAATGATATTTATGGAAAGTGGCTGGTGTGCTATAAATTGCTTTGCAAATAGTATTCGAATGGCTAAAACTCCAAATCTCTGTCAGTTTGGAAACTGAAAAGTGATTTTTAAAAAAAGTTTGAGATATAAGTAGAACTACCATTTGACCCAGCAATCCCGTTACTGGGCATCTATCCAAAAGAGCAAAAGTCGCTCTATGAAAAAGACACCTGCACTCAAATGTTCATAGCAGCGCAATTCACAATTGCAAAGATGTGGAAACAACCCAAGTGTCCATCAATACATGAGTGCATTAATAAACTGTGGTATATGTATACCATGGAGTACTATTCAGCTTTAAGAAACAATGGTGACATAGCACCTCTTATATACTCCTGGAAAGGGTTGGAACACATTCTACTAAGCGAGGTATCCCAAGAATGGAAAAACAAGCACCACATGTACTCACCATCAAATTGGTATTAACGGATCAACACATAAGTGCATATATAAGAATATCATCTATTAGATATTGGGCAGGGGGGAGGAGGGAGGAGGGAGGAGGGGACGGATATATGCATACACAAAGAGTGCAATGTGCACCACGCAATAGGATGGACATATTTGAAACCTGGACTGAGGGTGGGAGGGGGGCAAGGGCAACACACGTAACCTAAACATCTGTACCCCCATATTATGCTGAAATAAAAAAAAAAAAAGGTTTCTGAAGCCCTAAGACTTCTCAAGCTTATTTTGCAATCCATTTCTTAGTTCATGCCTTCGAGTTATTACAAAAGAACCTGAGAATGCCCATGGTAGGGCAAAGGAGAAGAAACAAACAAACAAACAAAATGGGTTTGTTATGATAAATTGTATTAGTTATGAAACCAAGTATCTACAGGGATACCTTTATCTAAACAATTGTATTTCGTCTAGAAAATTCTGCAAAAGTAGTTTATTAATTTCAAAAATTTATCTCTGTATATATTATGAGGATTGTTTTCCAGTATCTTGTATAGCAGTATCATTAAGTTTGTAAACTGGATAATCTAGGAATCATTTTATGAGAACGGCAGTAGTCCCTTGAATTAGTCACATTTTTTACATTTTCCATCTTTCTGGGTATCTCTAAGTGTATATGCATATACTCACCAAAATAAAAGCAGGCCTCAATAGGTAGTATACATTCCTGGGCAGGTAGTCTAAAAAAATGTTTACCTAAAAATCAATATGACTGCTTAAATAAACAAATAGTACATTTTTCCAAGTATGTGTGATTATAAAATATCATCAAGCCTAGCAGCAATGAACATAACAGATTATTTTCAATAACCAAAAATCGAAAAGAACTCGCAGACCCCAAAATTGGAGAATGGATTGAAAAAAAGCTGTGATACAGTCAAAGAGTTGAAAACTACTCCTAAATAGTACAGCAATAAAAATAACAAACTACTTTTACATACAATAACATGAAAGAATCTCAAAATATGCTGAGCAAGAAAGTCAGACACAAAAAGTATGTTAATGTATCATCACATTCATATACAAGTTTCAAAATGGGAAAATTCGATCTATACTGAAAGAAACCGGATTAATGGCTGAGAGGTGATGAGAATTGTTTAGAATGTGGCATAAGAAATATGTGGAGTTATGGAAATGTTCTATATCTCAACTGAGGTGTGGGGTAGTCAGGTGTGTGCTTTTGTTAAAAGTCAGTGCCCAATGCACAATGCCTTACAATTTGTGCATTTCACTTTATCTAAAGTATACCACAATTAAAAGGAAGGAAAAAAATTTGAAAACATGGGAAAGTAAAATTCTGTACATTAGTCTCAAAAACCAATGATTTCTAATATTCCTCTTACCCTATTAATATGATTTTTACTTCACTTTGAATCATCTAGGTTTTCCAATGTACCTCCAGCCCAGAAAGTGAATTTTTAACAAAATGCAAAGAGAATATATTTCAGTTATGTGATGGCCAAAAAGTAGGCAATAAAAAGTTCATTAACAGATTTAGCACAATAGCCCCTCAAAGATGTCTATACCCTAATTACTGAAATCTGTGAATATAACAAAAGGGACTTTATAGCTGTAATTAAGGTTATAAAGCTTCAGATAGGGAAATAGTCTTAATTGCGTGAGCCCAATCTAATCATATGAACCCTTAAAATCAGAGAACTTTCTCCAACTGGAGAAAAAGAAACTTGGCAGAGGGAGAAGTTGGAAAGAGTCCAAGTAAAAAGGATCAGAGGTGCCATTGCTAGTTGGAGATGTAGGAGCTCACATGGGAAGTCTAAGACAGGTCTCCAGGAGCTGACACCAGCAAGGAAACAATGACCTACAGCCGTGCAAGACACTACGTATGGTTACTCACAGCTGCAAATAGCTAAATTCTGCCGACAACCTTAATGAACTTGGAAGCATACTCTTCCCCACAACCTCCCAATAAGGGCCCTGTTGACTGACACCTTGATTTGGACCTTGTGAGACCTGGAACAGAAAAACCAGCTGAGCCGACTCAGACTTCTGACCTACAGAACTGTGAGGCGATAGTTTATATTGCTGAAGACATTAAGTTTGTTGTTATTTGTTAGCGTGCAAAAGACAACTAGTACAGTATTTTAGACTGAGATTGGAACATAAAGGGATTTTGAGTTTCAAGGAGGTTGAAAAACATATCTCATAGATCTTGTGAAAACATGAACAATCTGGGGGAGAATAGAACTGACAACATCTTTTCATTTATATTTTATTTGTATCAAGTTCTGCCACGTCACTTCTGTTAAACCATCCTCTCCTTTGTGTTTTCGTAGAGCTTCTTGTTGCTTATGTTAAAATCCTTTCTAGGTATAAACTTTGTTTTCAATAAAACCTTGAGTATATTGGTATACTTGGCATTTTCACTTCATTTACATGTAGCGAAATTTCTTCACAAAATCAAAATTCTTCTTTTTATCATTCTAGTAATTCAGAGGAAGATGATGGAAAATATAAACCAAGCCAAAACCTTCTGATACTGCCTCAAGGCCTGTTTGTCAACCTCATCCATTTTATAAACTTGCATCAGTGACCACAACTCTCAGATTCCTTCCTTATTTCCCCACATATACTCTCCCTGCTCCTTCCAGGATATCATTACTTCTAGTTAAAATAGATTTTTTCCCATTTTTCATTCTTGTCATCATTTTCAGGAAAGCTTTTAAGAATCATTGCTGCTTTCTTTCATCAAAAGCAATTCCCCAAATACAAATGTATTTCTCGCCTGTGAAGGATATTTTTTCATGCTGGAAAGAAGCAAAAGATTAGAAACCAAACCACACACAATCTTGCTCAAGGTAGTCACCAGAGTGGTAACTTTCCACCATTACTCGAGACAAATGTGTGTTGGGGTTTTTGAATTCAACTTGATCTCAAAACGTCTCAACTGATGAAAAAATATATATCTAATTGAAAAAGGATCTGTTCTCTGAGTCTTTATTCAAGAGACACTAAATCCAGTAAGAAATCTTAAAGCTCTTTAATGGGAAAACTTTATTTTTTGCTAGAACATCAAATGATAGCTTATTCGCATTAAAATCCATGATTACAACAAGCCCCAATGAGAAAGTCTGGCTGTTTTTCATTGAAAACAAAAAAGGATAACAGTTGTAGTAGGACACCTGAATTTATTGGCTTTAATTAATTAGTTTGTTTTAAACTGATGTAATTTAGACAGAATCCATAGAAAAAATCTATTGCATATTCCATACTGACTTGACTGTCCACATAGAATATTTACAGTCAAGTGAAAATAAGTCTGATGTAATATACAGAAAACTATAAAATCTCTAATAATTTATTTTTTCATTTAAAGGCAAAGGTTTAAAATAAACTTTATATATTATAAAGTAAGATAAAGGTTTCTTTCTTTTCCTTAATTAAAACAGATCATGTAGTTAAAAAAAAAAATGTTAACCTCAAGCGAGGTCAATCTAAAAGTAAAATCTAAGGTAAAAGAGAAACCATGGAGACTTCCACTACCAGTAAAAGCAGATTTGAAATGGATGTCAGCTCTCCCGCTAAAGAAAACAACAACAATGACAAAATCTTCTTCAAGACATTAAGTGTTAACAAAATAATAGAGAATTGCAAAGCCAAGATTGAAGATGTGAGCTTGGCATTGAGCATCCCTTTTCAGCTCAAGCTTTCTACTGATTCGAGGAAGTTACAAAATAGATTGCAAAACTGAGGAGTACTTTCGGCAGTCAAATGTACATATGTTTGTGAGTGTGCAAGGGGGATGTGGTGGGAAGAATTGGAGTATAGGGCCCTTCACCCTAGTCTCAGCCCTGATGAAAAACTATTCATTATTCATAAGGAAAATTTCAATTAAAACTGTGGAATGACAGGCCATTCTACACCTACCAATTTGTCTAAATTAAAAAGACTAACAAGATAATTATAAATGAAGATATGGAACAATGAAAATTCTCACAGACTGCTGGAGAGAAAGTAAATGGGTGAAACTATTCACTTACATATTTACACCGCAGGTATGTGCAAGGATGCTGATAGCAGCATTATTTGTTTAAAAAATAAGTAGGATGAATTCTTTTAATTGCATGTTGAATACGATTCAGCAATGAAAATGAACAGATTAGAACTACATGTAACAACATGGATCAATCTCAAGTGTATAATGTCATGCAAAAAAATAAAAATAAAAAAATAAAGAGTGTGTGTTAGTTCATTAGTTTCCTGGGGCTGTTGTAACAAATTGCCACAGACTTAGTGACGTGAGACAACAGAAATTTATTCTCTCCCAGTTCAAAAAAACCAAACGTTCAACATCTGCTTTACTGACCTAAAGGCAAGGTGGCAGCAGGGTTGCATCCTCATTGGAGGCTCTAACACATAATCCATTCATTGTCCCTTTCACCTTCCGGAGCTACATTCCTTAAATCATGGTCCCTTCCTTCATTTTCAAAGCCAGCAGCATAGCATCTTCAAATCTCTGTGCTTCCATCATGACATTGCCTTCTGCCTTTGTTGTGTCTGCCAAATCTCCCTCTGCCTCCCTTTTATAAGGACACTTGGGATGGCATTTAAGGCTCATCCAGGTAACGCAGGATGATCTCTTCATCTCAAATTTCTTAACTTGAACACATCCACAAACACCAAAATTCAAATAAAGTAACATTTATACAGGTTTCGGGGATTAAGACGTGGACATATGTTTGGAAGCCATAAGGACCTATCAGAGTGAGTATATAAATTTCAAACCATTAAGAAAAGTAACTGCAAATTGTAGATATCTTAAAAGACAAATGAAGGAGTCGTGAACTATTTTGCAAAAAATATTTCTTCCTCTAAGTGGTAGTTGTTATTTTTTTGTGATCATTCCTTAAGCTGTATAAATCTTATTATGGTTTGGCCTTTATATATATTTATATTCATGAATTATACATAGATATACATATAATTAAAATTTAAGAAAGAAACTATAATGACACAATCACCTAATGTTTTTCATATTTTTCCTTTTCTTAATAAAGGTGTTATATTTTAGGATATAATCTAGTCAAGAAAATAAATGTAATATTTTTAGTTAAAAAAGCATATATACCAGTCTCTTATTACAAATTTTTTATACAGTCTGCTGTGTCTATAAATAGATGGAGAGATAGATATGTGTGTGTATATATGTGTATATGTGTGTGTGTGTGTGTGTGTGTGTGTGTGTGTATCTTCTATCTGTTTGCATCTCTATCCAAGCATTTTGGAGTATGAGATTTGACACATATATAATTATTTTATAGCTTTTACAATAATTATAAATGCTTATTACTTTTAAATTTGAATAATACAAAAAATTTCAAAGAAGAAAAATATTACCCAAAATGAATTTTACCAACTATTGGGGTGATTTTTTTTTTATACTTTCTGGTATTGCTCAAACTTTAAAATACTAAGCATGCAGTGTTTTTATAAAATAATCAAGGTTATTACTATAAAAATCATGTAAATGAAACCTATGAGGAAATTATAATAATGGAAATAATAGGAATAAGCATTTCCATAGCTGCTTATTTAGTACCTATCATATATTATGCATTATTCAGTGTGTATTACATTTGTTTTCTAATTATCACAATAATTTTACAAGAGAGATATATAAAACAAATCATTGTATCTATTTTATAGATAAGGAAACAGGTGCTTTGTGAGTTTAGGTGACACAAGCAACAAACAATATTGCTGGGATATGGTACCCAGGTCTGGTGACTTCAGTGTGAAAAAAAATATTCTCTACGCTTCACTGCCACTTATGGTGATTCGAAATAATTATGACCGAATCAGATGGATATATTGGCATTTTTAGCAGTGCAGACTATTCAATGAGTTCGTCATGAACCATGTAGATTATATCTTTGTTTTCTCCTCAAACATTTCTGTCCTTCCTCATCCTCCATTACCTAACCTCTTTCTCCAAACACACACACTACACACAAACACATCTAGTTAAGAGTTGAGGCCATAGCTGACATGTATTTCAACACCAGAGTCTAGCACAGTATCTAGCACTAAAAGTCACCATCAAAATATTTGTTATGAATGAATTAGTGATTAGATTACATCTTAAACTGATGACTATCAATTCAGTTGCCATACTTCTAAACAAAAGTTAGGTCCCCCACTGAAGCTAGGCAGTTGTCACTTATGTGGAGGCTTTGCAAGCAAAACCAGAGCTTGAGTGATGGACAGCAGGGATCTGTACCTGCTTCCTGTATGAAAAGACAAACTCATTGCAGTCAACACCCATCATACCCAGAGGTCACAAGATAGCTGTCACAAGAGCAAACATGGCTATAATCTTCCAAAATGATGATAACTGAAACTGAGAGAGGGAAAACAATTATCAAACAGAATCAAATAAGAGTCTGACCACATTCTCACTTTCAAGATTTTTACATCTGAGGATATGATAAAGGAAAGCAATTCAGAGGTAATCACATGCTAATGTGCAAATCAATAACATGCTGGTTTAATGCTTGACTTCATGAGATTAGTGTTATATAAATGGAGGCAAAAATAAATAATCAGGAGCCAAAATTGTTTCTTATCAGGGAAAGTTCATAATTAGTTTACATTTTCACAAAATTTCAAATAGTACTGATTAATTAAGCCAATAGGTATTCTAAGCAGCAACAGCTACAATAGTCAGCCTATTTAGGGAGAAACATAAATTCAATGAACTCAGATTTAATATCCCTAATTGTACCAATGTAAATAACAATCAATGACAGAGCATTCAACGCTTTCCCTAGACTATCTCTAAAATTGTCTTTTACTGAATTTTGTAAACGGTATGTAGAGAAAGTTAAAAGAAAAGAATACAATGAAGGCAAAAATATCTAAAATGTAAATCAGATATCATTAAAATGATACCATGAAAAGAGGGGTTTTGACAATTAGTGTGTTCTCTCAAGTTCAGTTTATCTTTTTTCATTTGTGTATTATGTTTTCAATTTTTCAGTTTCTAAACATGTTTATGCAATTCTTTTTTGGTAATATGTCTAAATTCCAGGAAAATTTTGCTCACTTAAATGTCATAGAGCCAGATATATATATATATATAAATAATTCTGATATGTAAACATCCTTTAGGATTTATAACCAAGTCCTTTTATTCCTTATTGAACTAATAGTATTACCTTATATCTGTGCCCCGATTAAAATATAATGGAATAAAATAAATATTTTAAGAAATGTCAGTTTTCAGCATTTTATTTCTCTTTTGTATCTAGTCAGAAAACTAAATAACTAGTTCACCTTTCTATAAGTAACAGTTCAACACTCTCCAAGAGCAAATGTTCAATTTTGATAGATTCTGACAAATAATAATACAAATATGCTTTCCTTTCCTCCATATACAGCAAAGAGAAAGAGATAAAATTGACAGAGAGTGGGAAGAAAGATGATTTGCTCTTGAAGACAGACAGCAAAGGTCAAGGTATGAATTTTAGATAGACAGGGTAACAGCTTGACAAGTGCAAAGAGAAAAACTTTCTGATCTGTAATATACTTGCAATGTCAGAAAAAATAAGGTATTATGTTTCAACTTCAAAGTATCAAGTATGATACAGTAGCTAATGCAAGGATGTGGGTTTTAGGGAGAACAAAGGGACGGAGAAACAGACTTGTCTGCACTTTATCCAGGTGTTTCCTCTGAGTCTTAATCAAACTAAGGTTGCAGTATGTTTGGGAATCATTGCTAGAACTTTAATGTGCCTTGTTGTTGCCTTTCAGCTGCTTCTTTGTTGTCTAGGAACTAGATAGATTTATTGATTTTGATTTTGATTTGCAAGAAGTTCCAGAAGGATATTTTAGTGTCAGACCAAGATTTCCAGTTTATAAGGTACTAAAAATACTGTGTGAAGATACATCCTTTCCACTAAGTTTCTAAGGAACTTAATTGGCCTACTGAAATAATAGGTTTGACTTAGAGGCCTGATTGCCAAGTTACAAAGTGCTGACTGGCTCAGATCCATCCCTTTCAAACTTAATGAACGGTCTTTGTTCAGCTTCCAAACATTTCGTATGGTTAGTACTAGATGGAACACAATATATTCACCAAGAAAGGGAAGTTCAATAAATACATTTACTCATAACTCCAAATTGAGTTGCCTATATAGAGTCAAAATGTAGCCTATGTGTCTCTAATGATTTATATGCTTGGAGGAGTTCTGGGTTCACTGGATTCTTTACTCTGGGGCACTTGTGTAAAATGTGCTGCCAGAACATGCTTGATTGATTTGGTTTCATTGCTGATACTAACAAAATCTTGATTTCCCTTGACTTCCCACTCTGCAAGCTGGTAAAGAAATGCATTAGTGACAAAATCATAGCACTTTTCTCTGGGGTGCTCAAAGTATTTTTCAAGCATCTCCTCATTAATCTGCCTAACATTCCTATGACGTTAAACAACAGAGATATTATATCCATTTAGTATAGGGATCAGATTTGTCTATGAATAGGTGACTTCTCCAGAATTTTGTAGAATGTTAATGGCAAATTGGGAAGAAAATTAGGTTTCCTATATCTTGGTTGTCTATAAAATTTACTCTCCACACTAGGAAACTGGTAAAAGTAAAAGGGGCACTATTAACAACTATGCCAGGACAACAGTCATAGACTGAGACATATGGCCACCCTATCTGTACCCCATTCAATGGCATAGTAACAAAACCACAGTGCCTAGTTGAAAGTCAAAGGTTTAAGACAGAAATATTGAACTTACTCATGTAAAGAATATATATATATGAGAACATAAGTAGTACATCAAAGGACTTGTTTCATTATTTTGAATTATTACAAAATAAGATTCCACTAATAGCTTATTGTATTTACTTTTAGTCTTTTGCTATGCAATTTTTCAAAAATAGTTGAAATTATACCTTACATGTAATGTGATGTTCAGAATTTTTAATTTGACACATCAAATTTTTTCCTAGTATACTAAAAATGCTTCATAAACTTTTAAAAATTATCACATAGTTTTAAAAACTATGGATATACCATAATAACCTAACCATAACTCAGTTATTATTTATAATTTTTTATATTTATGAATAGTACTACAATGAGAATGTTAGCATATCTTTTTGATACATCTCTAATAATCTCCTTATGATATATTTCTTTGATTGCTTATATTTATTATATTTTTAATCTTCATTTATAATTTCTTCTAATTTTTATGCTTTAAGTTTACCTTTTGTGGAATTTATTCTTTAATCTTTTTCAAATTTGTTTGAGTGTTTGGTAGATGGTAACAATCAGGTTTTGTGCCATTGTTTGTGTTAGTCTGCTTGGACTGCCACCACAAAATTCCATAGACTGGGTGGCTTAAACAACAAAGATTTATTTTCTCACAATTCCGGAGGTTGAAAAGTCCAAGATCAAGGTCAATCAATGTTTGGTTTCTGGCCAGGGCTCTCTTACAGATAGTCAACTTCTCATTATGTCCTTACATGGTCATGAAAGAACAAAAGAATAAGCTGTTTGGTGTCTATGTTATAAGGGAACTATTTTCATTATGACAGAACCACTCTCATGACCTCATCTAACCCTAATTAACTCCCAAAAGCCTTATATTCAAATACTATCACGCTGGGGGTTAGGGCTTCAACATATGAATTTGTGGGAAACACAATTCAGTCCATCACATTTTGTGAATGTTATTATTTCATTTTGTCGTCTTTCTGTGTCTCTGGAATTTTTCATTGTTTCAGGGACATCTTCTTTCTAGGACTGCAGGATATTAGGACACTGGGTTTTGGTACCAATGTACTCCTCAAGGAATCAACAGAAAATCGACTTAAAGCAACAGATCAAGGATTTCTGTCTGTGGTTGAGTTAACCACTGTAGAAAAAAAATCTTAATTGATATGTTTTATGTATAAGTGTTAATGAAAAATATGAGTAATCTGTGATATAATCATTCCAGAAATAATATAAGAGCTTCTACATTTTTGAGGTCACAAAAATCAGTGAGTGCCACTTCATCACTTAAAGTTTTGTTTTGGTAATATTAGATTCACCAACATGATGATCAGTTATGGATTTCTACATTTATGCTATCGAATTGTGGCAATTAATGCTTTCATTTTGCCTTAAAATGTAGTACTTTGCCAGGTCAAATACACCAAATGATTCTGGGACACTAACAATTACTTTTATTCAAGTCTGATATCATCTACACATAGAAACTACAGTTGACCCTTGAACACCATGGGTTTGAACTGTGTGGATCCACTTATAAGCAGATTTTTTTCAATAAACACATCAGGAAACTTTTGGGTAGATTCGCAACAATTCGAAAAACTCACAAATGAACTACATAAACTAGAAATATGAAAAAAATAAGAAAAAATGTCATGAATGCATAAAATATATGTAGATACTAGTCTATTTTATCATTTACTAACATAAAATGTATACCAATCTATTATAGAAAGTTAAAATGTATCAAAACTTATGCATACAAACACAGACCATACGTGGTGCCATTTGCAGTAAAGAAAAATGAAAACTAAAGATGCAGTATTAAATCATAACTGCATAAATTAACTATAGTAGATACTGTATTATTGTAATAATTTTTTAGCCACCTTCTGTTAGTATTGTGGTGAGCTCAAGTGTTGTGAATATCTGTTTAAAATGCTATGTGAGGCTATTCATCTCCTCATAAGCAGTTTATCTGCCCAGTAAACTGCATATCACAGTAAAAAGTTATCTCTCACAGTTCTCATATATTTTTCATTATGTTTAGTGCAATATGGTAAACTTTGAATAACACCATGGGACCCATACCAAGTGTCACTAATGATGCTTGAAGTGTTTCCAAGAAGCAGAGAAAAGTCATGGCATTTCAAGAAAAAGTTGAATTGCTTAATATGTATTATAGACCAAAATCTGTAGCTGCAAATGCCTGTCATTTCAAACTAAATGAATCAAGCATAAGGACCATTGCAAAAACAGGAAAGAAAATTCATGAAACTGTCACTGCAGCTACACCAGCAGGCACAAAAACCTTGCACTTTTGGTGAAATAGCTTTTTATCTCCTATTAAAAATGCAGCTTTTATATGAGTGCAGGATTGCTATAAGAAAGGCATACCTATGGACTCTAACATGATTCAAGAAAAAGTGAAGTTATTATATGACAACTTAAAGCAAAAGGAAGGTGAAGGATCTAAAACTGGAGAACTTTATGCCAGCAAAGGATGGTTTGATAATTTTAGAAAGAAATTTGGCTTAAATAATGTCAAGATAACAGAATAAGCATCTTCTGCTGACCAAGAGGTAGCAGAGGAGATCCCAGATGCCATTAAAAAATCATTAGTGAGAAAGCATATCTGCCTGGAGAGATTTTTAATGCAGACAGAAGTACCCTATTCTGGAAAAAAAGTACCACAAAAGACATTTATTAGTAAGGAAGAGAAATAAGCACGAGGATTTAAGGCAGGAAGGGATAGATTAATTCTACTGTTTTATGCAAATGCAATTAGAATTTATGATCAAGACTGTTCTTAACTATAAATCTGGTAACCCCCAATCCTTGAAGGGAAAAGAAAAACATCAGCCCCAGTCTTTGAGTTATACAAGAGTGCCTGGACAACATAACCCTTTTTCTGGATTAGTTTTATGATACTTTGTCCCTGAAGTCAGGAAGCACTTGGCCAGCAAGGTACTGCCTTTTGAAGTTCTTTTGTTATTGGACAATGCTCCTGGCCATCCGGAACCTGAGTTTAACACCGAAGGCATGGAAGTGGTCTACTCACCTCCAAACACAACATCTCTAACTCAGCCTCTAGATCAGGGGATCTTAGGACTTTTAAGGCTCATTACACAGGGCCCTCTATGGAAAAGATTGTCAGTACTATCAAAGAGAACTCTGATAGAACATCATGAAAGTCTGGAGGATTAAACCACTGAAGATGCCATCATTGTTACAGGAAAAATTGTGAAAGCCATCAAGTCCAAAATAATAAATTCTTTCTGGAGAAAATTGTGTCCATGATGTTTTGCATGACTTCACAGATTTGCAAAAGAACCAATCAAACCAATGAAGAAAATTATGTAAAACATTGTGGATATGGCAAAAAAAACGTGGGGGAGTACTCTGTTTTAAGATATGGATCTTGAAGAAATTCAAGAACTAACACACACCATACCAGAAGAATTAACATAAGATAACTTGAAGGATATGAGTGCTTCCAAATCTGTGCCAGATGATGAGGAAGGAGATGTAGAAGAACCAAACAAGTTGACATTAAACAATCTGTCGGAAGGATTCTGATTATTCAGGTCTGCTTTTGACTTCTTTTGCAATATGGACCTTCTATGATACAGACACTGAAACTAAAGCAAATAGTGGAAGAAGGATTGGTACCATGTGGAAACATTTTTAGAGAAATGAAAAAGAAAAAAGGTAAGACAGAAATTACGATTTCCATAAAGTTACACCAACTGTACCTGCCTCTCCCAGCCCGCCTTCACCTCCTCCACCACTTCTGCCTCTGCCACCCCTGAGAAAGCAAGATCCCTCCTCTTTCCCCTTCTCCTCTTCAGACTACTCAATGTGAAGATGATGAGGTTGAAGACCTTTATATGATCCACTTCCACTTAATGAAGAGTAAACATATTTTTCTCTTCCTTATAATTTTATTAATAACATTTTCTTTTCCCTAGCTTATTTTATTGCAAGAATACAGTATATAATATATATAATATACAAAATATATATTTTTTTTATTTCAGCATAATATGGGGGTACAGATGTTTAGGTTACGTGTGTTGCCCTTGTCCCCCCTCCCCCCCCTCTCCCCTCAGTCTAGGTTTCAAATATGTCCATCCTGTTGTGTGGTGCGCAGTGCACTCTTTGTGTACACATATACCCGTCCCCTCCTCCCACCTCCCCCCTCCCCCCTGCCCAATATCTAATAGATGTTATTCTTACATATGCACTTATGTGTTGATCCGTTAATACCATTTTTTTTTTTTTTTGAGACAGAGTCTCACGGTGTTGCCCGGGCTAGAGTGCCGTGGCATCATCTTAGCTCACAGCAACCTCAAACTCCTGGGCTCAAGCGATCCTCCTGCCTCAGCCTCCCGAGTAGCTGGGACTACAGGCATGCGCCACCATGCCCGGCTAGTTTTTTCTATATATTTTTAGTTG
>CAUYSK010080530.1:0-21982 GCA_963575035.1 Avahi laniger | reverse complement strand
CCCTGTCTCTACTAAAAATAGAAAGAAATTAATTGGACAGCTAAAAATATATAGAAAAAATTAGCCGGGCATGGTGGTGCATGCTTGTAGTCCCAGCTACTCGGGAGGCTGAGGCAGGAGGATCGCTTGAGCCCAGGAGTTTGAGGTTGCTGTGAGCTAGGCTGATGCCACGGCACTCACTCTAGCCAGGGTAAAAAGAGTGAGACTCTGTCTCAAAAAAAAAAAAAAAAAAAAATCCTAGACACAGCCTCCTAGTTCACAAACATGCCAAATAGGCTGATACTGTACATTTTTCCCAAAAAAGAATAATGCTATATTGTCTCCTCTTGAGGACTAATTTGTCTTAGTAGTATAACACACTAACTGGATGTACGTCCCTCAGAAACATGAGGTATGTTTTTGTTTTACTTCTCATAATCCCATAATCCCTCAAATAATACTCTGTCAAGGGACAGGTAAATAATAACTATTTTAATGACCTCCACAGAGCACATACTTTGTGTAAAGTGCTGAATTATCCATGTTGGTGTAACGTGAGGGAGGTGTGACAGTTAATTTTAGATGTCAACAAGTACCTAGATTAAACGTTGTTTCTGGGTGTGTCTGGGAGGGGGGTCAGCATTTGGAAGAGATCAGCATTTGAATCTGTGAGCTCAGTACAGCCAGTGGACTCAGTAGAGTAGATGGCCCTCCTCGGTGAAGGTGGACTTCATCCAATTGCTGAGGATACTATAGTTTGGATGGACAAAAGGCAGAGGAAGAAGGAATTTCCTCCTTTTTTTCCTGCCTCACTGCTTGAGCTGGGACATCTCTTCTCATCCTCTCCTGTGCTTGGCCTGGGATTTACATCACTGGCTCCCTGATTCTCAGGGCTTCTGGACTCAAACTGAATTACACCATCAGCTTTCCTGGGTCTCCAGCTTGTAGAGAGCAGATTGTGTGACTTCTTGGCCTCCGTGATCATGTGAGCCAGTTTCTCATTTATATGTACGTATTGTATAGGTACGTATCGTTTCTGTGTCTCTAGAGAACCCTGACTAATACCAGAGGCAAACAAGGGAATGAACAAAGTAAGCAGGCAGGAGGGAAGGGGGTGTTTTAGACTGTTTTAGACTGTTTTGTGTTGCTATAAAGGAATATGCGAGACTGGGTAATTTATAAATAAAAGAAGTTTGTTGTGTACACTGTTCTGCAGACTGTTCTAGAAGCTGGCGCCAGCATCTGCATCTGGTGAGGGCCTCAGGCTGCTCCCACTCGTGGTGGAAGGTGAAAGGGAGGCAGCTTGTGCAGAGATCGCTAGGTGAGAGAGGAAGCAAGAGAGCGGTAAGGTGTCAGGCTCTTTTTAACAACCACTCTCACGGGAACTAACAGAGTGAGAACTCACACACTACCTCAAGGAATGCACCAAGCCATTCGTGAGGGATCTGCCCTCATGATCCAAACACTTCCCATGAGGCCCCACTTACAGGACCAAATTTTAAAATGAGGTTGGAGTGGACAAACATCCAAACTATAGCAGCTTCTATGGAACCATCCTGACTCTAAATTCCAAATCAGAATGCTAGTGTTACAGTTCGTTCCATGTAGAACAGTCATCCCAGCACACCCAAGGCAAGAGTCTAGCATATGTCTGGGGACAGGAATACAGGCTGGATGGAAGGGCCTCTTTCAATTCTCGCCTCAATGTTAGTGCTATTCCTGACCAGAGAATGAGACAGAAGACCAGATATTGGGATCTCTTTTGAGGGAGGAAGAAAGAGAACTTTAGAAGTACCAAATGCTGTGAGCCTTCTGAGAAAGGAGAAATCATACCTCATTAAGATATCCTGAAGGAGACTTGAAGTATATGAATAGGTTTCAAGGTGATAGGGAAGGAGTTTAGGGGAGAAGGGCAGGAGCGAAGAAGAGAGCAATCCAAGCAGAGGGAATGGTGTGAGCCAGTGAGAGGTCAAGTGTGAGGTCATCACAAACCAGGCAGCAGGAGGGAGACCACCCAGCCACTCCACATCACCTGGGCACCCACTCCATTGCACCTCTTGCTCACTGTCTCACCAGAGCATTCCCTGAGTCATACTGATGGACATTTGTCACTTCTCCCAGTATTTACTGTCCATGTTCCTCTGTGCTGGAGTGGTTTGTTTGAGATTTACATTGTTTGGGTAGGACAGGATTATATAAAATTTAGTCACTACAGCATGGTAGTCACTACTTGAAGGCATTAATATTTTTGCATTGTAATCATTAACGTTTTCTGTCACTTTGCAGTTTACAAAGTGCTTCTACGTATATTCCTTTAATCCTCACAATGACCCCCCCCAAAGTAGAAGTATGACCATCTCCATCTTATGACCCAAGAAACTGAAATGTCAAGATTACAGACAATATAAATGCTGGACCAAGGTCTCAAACCCAAGTCTTTTGACTCCAAATATTACAGTACTTTCAAAAGAATGAGTTTTTTCTTAGAACATTTATGTGCATCTTTCCTATTATTTATATTATTTAGGACTATAGCATCTTAGTTCTTCATACCCATTAGTACAGGTTAAACATTCCTAATCTGAAAATCCAAAATCCAAATTGCTGCAAAATCTGAACCTTTTTGGGTGCCAAAGTGATGCTTGAAGGAAATGCTCATTAGAGCATTTCAGATTTCAGATTTTTGGATTAGGGATGCTTAACCAGCAAACATTCCAAAATCCAAAAAATTCTGCAATCTGAAACCATTCTGGTCCTAAGCATTTTGAATAAGGGATATCAAGTGTAATTGGAGGTACATTCACACAGTTGCCAGCACTCAAGAATTATGTCCTTAGTGGCTCCTTCAAGAGTGCTGTATCCTTTTCATTCCCAGTGCTGCTATCCTGGTTCAGGTTTGCACTGCCTAGAACAGCCGTCCCATTCATTCATTCACGCAATCGTGCAGGTAGCCATCATGCTCCAGGTGCCATGTTGGCTGCTAGCCATGTTGTAGGGTTCAACTCAAGAGTTCCTGCTTTCAAAGAACTTACAGTCTAGATAGAAAATGAGGGAGACAAGTAAATCGGACTTTATAAATACAGCGAGAAATTCCATAGCGGAGCAGGCACAGCATGGGGCCCTAGCATCAAGGACAGGCACCTAATCCACAGTCAAGGAGTCAGAGATGTCTAAAGCTGAGACCTTAATGGGAAACAAAGGTCAGCAAATGAGAAGAGGGAGAGATGTGCAGTTTGGGTAAAAGAATGGCATGAGCGTAGGCACAAGTACCAAAGAGTACAAAGCAATTTCATGGCTACCACTGAAAATAGTCTGATACACCCGAAGGATGAATGCGAGGGGAAGGGGGTGTTGAGAAATGAGCCAAGGGGCAGATCACGAAGAGCTCGAGAGTCATGTTAAGGAATTTGGACTTTATCCTGGGGCAACGGAGACCAGCAGAAGATTTCATGCAGTGCAGCTACATGAGAAGCCTTGAATTTTAAAAAAGATCTGACTGCGATATGGAGAAAAGATTAGCGCGGCACTGCCCCTTCGAAATATGATGTGAGCCGCTTATGTGATTTTAACTTTTCTAGAAACCAATTCACATTTTAATTTTTTTTAATTAATTTTAATAATATAGTTTATCTATCCCGCAGTATTAGAAGGCGGCATGAAGAGAAGTGAGTGCATCGAAGAAGTATGTAGGAAGGGGAATGGCTGAAATTTGTTACAGGCAAGCACTCACTCACTCTCACTTGTTTTACACACTAGGGTCAAACTAATCTTCCTGAAATACAGCTCCAATTAAGATACTTCCCTGTTTTAATTTTTCCTTTGTCCCCCTTCTGCCTTCCAAATGAAGCCCAAGTCTTCAGCCAGCAGTGGACCCTGTTTCTCCAGCATCTGCACCCTCCCCTCCACAGCGGGACCTCTTCGCTCCCACCTGTGAACCTGATGTCTGAGGTCAGTCATAACCTTAAGCAGAAGGAATGGAAAGACTTTGGCTCAGCGCTCTGGAATGGAGCATCAAACTATTCTTACTGCTAGGCAGGCCCCCTGTTCCAGGTCCGACTCCTGCCTGGTCCCTCTGGGGCTGAGGCCTGGTTTCTTGCTTTCCATTCTGCTCTTTCAGAGCTTGGAAGTCTGCCCATAAACCTGAGCGTAGCGGCTGGAGCCTGCTAACTGCTGACAGACTTTCTTAGTCCCTTACTCATGATTACATTTCTAACTGCCACCTGTTCCTACATTTCTCAGTATCAGCACGTCCCCTCCTTGAGACTTGTCACCCACCTCTCAATACCAACTCTACTTGCCTGGGTGACCGCTTGTCATCCGTTGCCATATTCCGCACATCCCTTCTGATGCCTTGCTTGCCAGCCTAGACTTCCTTGCAGTTCCTGCCCCATGCCATAGGGCGGATCTAGCCCCTCCTAGTTTGCCCTGTTTTTTGCAATGAACCAGGTCATTTCTAACCATATCTTAGCTATAACAATGAACATTCAAGGCCCTGCGGATTAGAGCCCCACCATACAATGAGACTTCCTTCTTACTATGCGTGTATACTTTTCACTCCAGTCAGAATAATCTCATCATTGCTTGTTGTTCATGCCCCACAATTTCAGACCTCACTTATTTATTCCTGCCAACCCCACAGCCTGGAAAGGGCTTTTTCTCATTCCATCTCCATGTAACTTAGGCATTTGTAATAAATATTAAGCTAAAAAATATGACAAGCCATAATCCCCTCTCCACTCCAACTGGAAATTACATCTCCCTGCCCTGAATTCCTGTGGCTCATTATCTGCTTCCTTTATGGATTTTATTGCCTTCTTCCTATTTTAAATGTCTTATCTCCCTAAGAATATAAACATCTTGGGAATAAGTTCCATGTCTGATTACTTAGCAGAGCAAAGTAGCTAGGGAAGAGGGGAAGAGTGCAAAAGGGAGAGAGGGAAAAAGGGAAAGAGAGACTTGGCTCGATTTCACAAAATGAGTAAGAGTCCATTAAGAATTGTAACTGATATTGCAGGAGTGAGTTCCTGATAAAAGGATTAAGTTCAGCCCCATCCTCTCTCTGTCTCATGTGCTCACTTGCCCTTCTGCCTTTTGCCATGGGATGATGCAGCAAGAAGGCCCTCATCAGATGTGGCCCCTTGATCCTGGACTTGCTAACTTCCAGAACTGTGAACCAAATAAACTTCTATTGTCTATAAATTTTTTTTAAGAAATAATTATAACTGAGTCCAAAATGGTGGCGTAGAAGCAAACTGGTTTTACTCCTCACTTGACCTAAAAGCCAAAAACAAATATACAGTGCCAAGATTATCACCAGAAATATCCCAGAACTCAAATATGAAGATGAGACAGTTCCAACAGTTCCTGGGGCTGCAGAGAAGGGAAAAAACTTCAAGCAGATGGTAAGAGAATCAGATTTCCACATCTGTGACACCCCTCCCTCCAGTCTGCCTGGCACAAAGCATGAGAAAAATTTCCCCCAACTCACTGTTTCTATACTGGAAAAAGTAAGATAAAGGTAGACAATCAGCTTCCCCAAAATCTTGGGTTCCCTGGCAGGAGAGTTGTCCTACCTTAACCCACAGAAAGCATTTCAAGTGCATGAAAGGAGAAATATCCCTAAGGACAGGCAGAGACAAAGGGGGAAGGCAGGACTACCACCTCCAGCCCTGGAAACTCTGCTCTGTAATGTGGCCAAAGGAGATACCAAATCAGAGTGCTGTAGGGGGTTCATCCCACAGGTCACCTGGGCATGAGCCCCTAGCCAGCCTTCTCAGTGCCAAGATATTCCCTTTAGGGTCTCCTCTTTTGGAAAGGACAGCACTCAATCATTTGCTAGAGCCAAGGCAAACCTATGCTTAAGTACCACCCAGAGCAGGAAAGGAGGCAGTGATCTAGTGATAAAGAACTTCTAAGCAAATATATCCAATAAAAACCAAAACAAGCCAGACAGAGAAGACTAGAATAAATAACTAATCATTCAATGCAAAGACAGAGATGTACATCCACAAAAAACAACAGAAAACAGGGAACCATTATCTCCCCAAATGGACAAAGTAAGGAACCAATAAATGACCCCAATGAAATGGCAATATGTGAGCTTGCTGACAAATAATTCAAACTAGTAGTTTTAAGGAAACTCAGTGATCTCCAAGATAATATAGAAAAGCAATTCAGAAATTTACCCAAGAAATTTTAAAAAGAGATAGAAATGATAAAAAAAAAATCAAACAGAAATCTTAGAACTGAGAAATACATTTGCTGAACTGAAAAATTCACTACGGGCTCTCAACAGCAGAATGGATCAAGCAGAGGAAAGAATCAATGAACCTGAAGACAAGTTATTTGAAAATACACAGTCAGAGAATAAAAAAGAAAGAAGAATGAAAAGCAACAAAGATCACCTACAAGATACAGAAAATTATCTCAAAAGATCAAATCTGGGAATTATTGATGTTCAAGAGGGAGTCGAGCAAGAGTAAGGGTAGAAAAGCTTATTCAAAGAAATAATAACAGAAAACTTACCAAAATTTGAGGAAGATAAATACCCAGGTGCAGGAAGGTCAGAGAACACTAAGCAGATTTGACCAAAATAAGACTACCCCAAGGCACATAATAATAAAATTCTCAACAGTCAAAAATGAAGAGAAAATCCTAAAAACAGCAAGAGAAAAGAAGCAAATAACATATAAAGGAGCTCCAATTCATCTGGCAGCAGACTTTCAACAGAAACTATACAGGCCAAAAGTGAGTGGAATAACATGCTCAAAGTACTGAAAGAAGTGTATCATTCAATTATGACAGGGAAATAAAGTCTTTCCCACACAAACAAAAGCTGAGAAAATTCATCACCACCAGATCCATCTTACAAGAAACGCTAAAGGGAGTTCTTCACTTTGAAAGAAAAAAAGCACTAATGTGCAAAAAAAAAAAAAAATTGAAGGTATAAAACCAACTGGTAAGATTAAGAACATAGATGAACCCAGAATACTCTAATACTGTAATTAGAGTGTTCAATACATTCATAATTCTAGTATCAAGATCAAAAGACAAATCTATCAAAAACAATAGTAGCTATAGCAACTTGTTAAGAGATGAGTAATATAAAAATACGTACACTGAGGCAACTAAGAGTCAAAATGTTGGAGGGATGGAGTTAAAGTTAGTTTTCTTTTCATTTTTTCTTTGTTTCTATTCTTTTCATTGTGATCTAAGTTGTCTTCTATTTGAGATAACCTGTTATACTATAAGACGATTTTTGTAAGTCTTATGGTAAGCATAATGCAAAACCTAACTAAAAGTAAAAAGCAATGAATTAAAACATACTACCAGAGAAAAATCACTCAACACAAAGGAATACAGTAAGAAAGGAAGAAAAGAAGAGAGGAGTTACAAAACAATTGGAAAATGAGCAACAAAATGGTAGTAGTAAGTCCTTACTTATTGACAATAACACAAAATGCATACGGACTCAATTCTCTGATTAAAAAGTATAGAGTTATTGAATGGATAAAGAGCAACATCCACTATATGACACCTACAAGAAACCCACCTCACCTATAAAGACATACAAAGACTGGACTCTTGCAAGATGGTGGACCAGAGACACCACCAGCCAGAGTGTCTCTGTAAGAAGGAGAAGTTTTAGATAAAAGAGAAAAAAACAAACAGACAGACAAATATAGATCAGATAAGGATCTGAAGGAATGGTGCCTGAACCTACAGGAGACTCAATGGGAAGAGGTTGCAGAACAGAACTGGAAGGAGAAAGGCATTGGTGGGGATTAAGCCCTGAGAGGCTTGGAGACCAGCAAGAAGGGTAAGTGGAGCAGTTAACTTCCCCCTCCCTCTCATCTTGGACTATTGGTGGGCTCCTGAGCTGCTGGAGAGACCATCTTCCCACATGAGCCCAGAGACTGCTGCCACCAGTGACAACAGGGCTTCTTGCAGACAAGGCACCAGGCTCCCAGCCCCCTGAGGTATCTCTTGCCCCACAGACCTGACCTCAACAGCAGGCACCATATGGCTTCTCTACCCACCAGGCACCTTTGTCCTCCCCAGGGGGCTTCAACCCCTCAAGTTCCATTTTGTTTATCCCACACAGACATTTCCAAACTCTGGCCCAGACTGCAGAAGCCATAGGGGTCCAGTGGGTCCCAAGTGATCTGCGTTACTCCAGAGCCTGGTCATTCTGGGTGAACTGCCTCCTGGATAGAGGGTCAGAGATGACCAGAGTGTGGACTTTCCTCCTCCTAGACTCTTTTTCTTCCCTTCCCCTCCTCCACCCACAACTGTCAAGAGAGACAATTGAGCCATCACATCGAGGCTTCCACAGGGAACAGGGCTCAGACTTTTCCCTTTGGGGTCCTGCAGCAGACTGAGGGGTGCTTGGACTGTGAGCTCCCTGCCTACTGGCCCTCTCTGATCCTGCTTGCCCAGTGACTCCAGCATAGTGGGACACCCCAAGGCATAGGAACATCAAACCAGCTTGGGCACTCTGTGGATGACTTGGGACCAACATCCTTCTCCCTGTAATGGTCAGGGATTGACATCTGGGGCACAGGGATGGGCTTGCAGGCCACATCCTGAACATCCAGGTCTCAATTGCATTGCCTAGAGGCACAGAGGGGATATTTGTAAATTAGTCTCATGAGGTGTGGATGCCTACATGGGCAGATCAGGGGGAGAGTGCAGCATGGGTCCTAGCTGTGCCCTGCTCATGGGGCACCCCCCCTCCCATGGGAAGACCATGCTCCCAGCTCAGGTAGGGATCTTGGGCAGGGAACCTCCCAGCCCACATCATAGTCATGGAGGAGCTCGGCTGACTTGAGGTCCCACCTGCCAGCAGAGGCCTTGGAGAAACTGCAAAATAGGGGAGGGTGGGAAGGAGAGAGGCCTGCTCTAGACTGCCATACTGAGGGTCTCAGACAGCCCCACCTTCACATGTAAACTTTCTGGTTGAGTGGGGCCAGTTGAGTTTCCCCATGGCAGCTTTGCCCAGAGGCAGGGAGCAGACCTATGACCCCTGCTAAAAGCATCTGTGGAGCTTGAAGGCAGTCTCATCCAATCCAGCCCTCCCAGCCTTACTCTCCCACCCACCCCTTCTATCATGGAGAGTAAGGACACACGTGGAAGTCCCAGGACCCCACCCACCATCTGGGGCACTATAGTGCTTCTCAAGAGGAATTAGAGCTGGTCACAGGACCCAAAAACAACACTGTAGCTTGTTCCTTCCAGCAGTGCCACCTACTGACAAGGAGGTCAATTTGCATGCCCTTTACTGCATTTACAAACTCCTCATCAATTCTCACCCACAAGCACCACCTACTGACTCAGAGATTGAACTGGGTGTGTCATTATCTAAACAAAAGAAAATCCAAAAGTAAGAAGCAACAGATGCTCCAGATGAGAAGGAATCAGTGAAAGAACTCTGGAAGTATGAAGAATCAAAGTGAAGGGACACCCCCAAAAGGGAGCACCAGCTCTCTAGCAATGGATACTAACCAAAATCAGAATACTGAAATGACAGAAGAAGAATTTCAAACATGGATTGTTTAATGAAATGCAAGAGAAAATAGAAACACAACACAAAGAAACCACAAAAACAATGCAGGAAATAAATGAAAAATTCACTAAAGAAATTGAACTATTAAAGAAGAATAAAACATAACTTCTGGAAATGAAAAATTCATTCAAGGAATTACAAAACACAGTGGAAAGCCTTAAGAATAGGTTAGATCAGGCAGAAGAAAGAATCTCAGAGCTTGAAGACAATACCTTTCAATTAAACAAGTCAGTCACAGAGAAAGAGCAGAGAAATAAGAGGAATGAGCAAAGCCTACAGGAAATATGGAATTATGTAAAGAGGCCTACCATAACAATCATAGGCATCTCTGAAAGTGAAGAAGAAAATACACAAGGGTTGGAAAACCTACCTGAGGGAATAATCAAGGAAAATTTTCCTGGCCTTGCAAGAAATCTAGATATCCAGGTACAAGAAGCTCAAAGGACTCTTGGGAGATTCATTGCAAAGACGCAAACACCATGACACTTAGTCATCAGAATGGCCAAAATAAACACAAAAGAGGTCCTCCTATGACCTGTAAGGTGAAAGCAGCAGGTACCTTATAAAGGAAAACCTATCAGACTAACTGCAAACTTCTCAAGTGAGATCTTACAAGCCAGAAAGGATTAGGGCCCCAGTCTCAGTCTTCTCAAACAGAACATTGGCCAGTCTAGAATTTTGTATCCTGAAAAATGAAATTTCATATATGAGGGGGAAATAAAGTCTTTCCCAGACAAACAAACACTGAGGGAATTTGTCAAGACAAGACCTGTCCTGCAAGAAGTACTCAGAACTGCATTATACACAGATCAGCACAATAGACATCCACCAGTGCAAAATCACCCAAAAGCTAAAGGTCAAAAGCCAAATATCACAATGGCTCAACACAGAAAACAAAGCAACGAAGTTCTGCTCAATAGATAAACAAAAATCCACCTTGCTTATCAATTCTTTCAATAAATGTGAATGGCTTGAACTGCCCACTGAAGAGACATAGGCTGGCCGAATGGATAAATATACACAAGCCAAGTATCTTCTATCTTCATGAAACACATCTAACCCACAAGGACTCATTCAGATGTAAAGAAAAGGGATGGAAAGCAATATTCCGTGCAAATAGAAACCAAAAGAAAGCTGGTATAGCAGTTCTCATATCAGATAACATAGTCTTCAAATAAACAAAAGTAATGAAAGACAAAGATGGTCATTATATAATGGTAAAGGAAACAATTCAAGAAGACATAACAATTCTAAATATTTATGCACCTAACACAGGTGTGCCCAGATTCATAAAACAAATCCTACTTGATCTAAACAAAATGATAAATAGCAGCACTGTAATAACCAGGGACTTCAACACCTCTCTGACAGAACAGGACAACTACTCCAAACAAAAAATAAACAAAGAAACAATAGATTTAAATAGAACTCTAGAATAAATGGGCCTAACAGATATTTACAGAACATTCTACCCAAAAAACCACTGAATATACTTTCTTCTCATCAGCTCATATGACATTCTCTAAGATTGACCACATCCTAGGCCACAAAACATGTCTCCAAAAATTTTAAAAAATAGAAATTATACCATACATCTTCTCAGACCACAGTGGAATAAAATTAGAAATCAACCCCAACAGAAACATTCATCTCTATACAGAGTCATGAAAACTAAACACATACTGCTAAATGACAGTCAGGTCAAGGAGGAAATTAAGATGGAAATCAAAATATTCTTGAACTAACTGATAAAGGGGACACAGGTTATCAAAATCTGTGAGATACAGCTAAAGCAGTCCTGAGAGGAAAATGCATATCCATAAATGCCTACATCCAAAAGACAGAAATATCACAAATTAACAATCTAATGAATCATCTCAAAAAACTGGAAAAGGATGAGAAAATCAATCCCAAATGCAGCAGAAGAAAAGAAATAAACAAGATCAGAGCAGAACTAAGTGAAATTGATGACAAAAGAACTATACAGAAGATCAATGAAACAAAAAGTTGGTTCTTTGAAAAGATAAACAAAATTGACTTGTCTCTCCCTAGATTAGACAGAAGCAGAAAAGAAAGGACTCTAATAAGCTCCATCAGGAATAAAACAGGAGAAATTACAACTGATATCATGGAAATACAAAATATCATCTCTAAATACTATAAAAATCTCTACGCACATAAATTTGTAAATATGGAGGATATGGACAAATTCTTAGAAATACACAGTCTCCCTAAGCTCAATCAGGAAGAAACAAAATTCCTGAACAGACCAATATCAACTAACAAAATTGCAGCAGTAATAAGAAAGCTTCCTACAAAAAAAGTCCCAGACCAGATTGCTTCACAGCCGAATTTTACCAGACCGGCAAAGAAGAACTGGTGGCTATCCTGCAGAAATTATTCCACAATATCAAGAAGGAAGAAATCCTCCCCAGGACATTTTACAAAGCCAACATCACCCTGATACCAAAGCCAGGAAAGGACCCGAAAAAAAAGAAATGAAAAATCCCTTATGAATATAGATGCAAAAATTCTCAATAAAGTCTTAGCAAATCAAATTCAGCTGCTCATCAAAAAAATAATCCATCACAACCAAGTGGGCTTCATCCCAGAGATGCAGGGATGGTTGAAAATAAGTAAATCTATAAATGTAATTCATCACAAAAATAGAAATAAAAACAAAGATCATATGATCCTCTCAATAGATGCAGAAAAAGCATTTGATAAAGTTCAGAACCCTTTATGATAATAATGCTTCATAAAATAGGCATAGATAGGCCTTACCTCAGAATGATAAAAGCCATATAATGACAAACCCACAGCCAACATCATACTGAACGGGGAAAAATTGAAAGCATTCCCACTTAGAACTGGTACCAGACAAGTTTGCCCTCTATCATCACTTCTATTCAACACAGTGCTGGAAGTCCTAGCCTGAGCAATTAGACAAGAGAAAGAAATCAAGGGCATCCAAATGGGGGCAGAAGAGGTCAAACTATCACTCTTTGCTGATTATATGATCTTATACCTGGAAAACCCCAAAGATTCTGCCAAGAGACTCCTGGAATTGATAAATAAATTCAGAAAAGTCTCAGGTTATAGAATCAATGTACACAAATCAGTGGCATTCATATACACCAACAACAGTCAAACTGAGAACCAAATCAAAGACTCAGTACCTTTCAGAATAGAAACAAAGAAAAAAAATACCTAGGAATATATTTAACTAAGGAGGTAAAATACCTCTATAGGGAGAACTATGAAACATTGAAGAAGGAAACAGCAGATGATGTAAACAGATGGAAAACCATACCATGCTCATGGATCAGCAGAATCTACATTGTTAAAATGTCTATAGTACCCAAAGCGCTCTATAGATTCAATGCAATCCCTATTAAAATACCAACATCATTTTTTGCATATCTAGAAAAAATAATTCTATGCTTTGTATAGAACCAGAGAAGACCCCATATAGTCAAAGCAACCTTAAGCAAAAAGAACAAATTGGAAGGCATCAATTTATCAGACTTCAAGCTATACTACAAGGCTATAGTAACCAAAACAGCATGGTACTGGCACAAGAAGAGAGACATAGATCAATGGAACAGGACTGAGAACCCAGATATAAAACCATTCTCATATAGCCATCCAATCTTTGACAAAGTAGAGAAAAAACATACACTGTGGAAAAGAATCTTTATTCAATAAATGGTGCTGGAAAAATTGGATAGCTACATTTAAAAGATTAAAACAGGATCCACACTTCTAACCACTCACAAAAATCAATTAATGATGGATAACAGACTTAAACTCAAGGCATGAAACCATAAGAATTCTAGAAGAAAATGTTGGAAAAACTCTTATAGACATCAGTCTAGGCAAATAAGTTATGAAGAAGACCCCAAAGGCAATCATGGCAACAACAAAAATAAATAAATAGGACCTGATCAAATTAAAAAGCTTCTGCACAGCCAAGGAAACTATCATTTGAGCAAATAGACAACCTACAAAATGGGAGAAAATATTCGCATGCTATACATCCAATAAAGGGCTGATACTTAGAATCTATATACAACTCAGGAAAATCAGCAAGAAAAAATCAAACAATGCCATTTAAAAGAAGGCAAAGGACGTGAACAGAAATTTTCAAAAGAAGATAAAGGAATGGCCAACAAACATATGAAAAAATGCTCAACATCTCTAATCATCAGGGAAATGAAAATCAAAACCACTATGAGACATCATTTAACTCCAGCGAGAATGGCTTTTATCAAAAAGTCCCAAAACAAGAAATGTTGGTGTTGAGATGGGGACATTGGAATACTCATACACTGCTGGTGGGATGGCAAACTAGTACAACCTGTATGGAAAGTAGTGTGGAGATAACTCAAAGAACTAAAAGTAGAACCACCATTTGGTCTAGCAATCCCACTACAAGGTATCTACCCAAAGGAAAAAAAAGACAATCAATAAAAAAGACATCTGCACTTGAATATTTATAGCAGCACAATTCACAATTGCAAAGATGTGGAAACAACCCAAGTGCCTATCAATCCACAAGTGGATTAATAAAATGTGGTATATGTATACCACGGAGTACTACTCAGCCATAAAAAGGTGAATTAATAAGTCTTGTATTATTCTGGATGGAGCTGGAGCCCATTCTTCTAAGTGAATATCACAAGAATGGAAAAACAAACACTACATGTATTCACCATTAAATTGGCACTAATCAACAAAAACTTAAGTGCACATATGGAAGTAACATTTATTGGGTGTCTGGCAGGTGGGAGAGGGGAGGAAGGGATAGGTAAACTCAAACCTAACGGGTGCAGTGTGTACCATCTGGCAGATGGGCACACTTGTAGTTCTGACTCTGGTGCTACAAAGGTAATTTATGTTACGAAAGCATTTGTACCCCCATAATACTCTGAAATTAAAAAAAAAAGACAAAAGACATACAAAAACTGAAAGTAAAGGAATGGAAAAATATATGCCATGCAACTGGAAACCAAAAAAAAAAAGCAAAAGTAGCTATACTTATATCAGATAAAATAGACTACAAATCAAAGACTATAAAAAAAGACAAAGAAGGTAACTATATATGATAAAAGGATCAATTCAGCAGGAGAATATAACAATTATAAATATTCTTTATATACTTGGGCACTCTCAACAGCAGAATGGATCAAACACAGGAAAAAAATCAGTATATAAATATACTTTATATAATTGGGATCTCTGAAGTATATAAAGCAAACATTAATAGATCTAAAGGGAGAGAGACTGAAATATAATAATAGTAGGGGACTTTAACACCCTATTCTCAGTAATGGACAGATTATCCAGACAGAAAATCAATGAAGAAACACCAGAGTTAAACTACACACTAGATCTAACAGGCCCAACTGACATTTACAGAACATTTCACCCATCTGCTGTAGAATACACATTCTTTTCATCAGCACATGGAACAGTCTCCAGAATAGACCATATTGTAGGCCACAAACAAGTCTGAACAAATTCCAAAAAGTAAAAATCATATCAAGTATCTTTTCTGACCACAATGGAATAAAACTAAAAATCAAGAGGAACCTTGGAAACTGTACAAATACATGGAAATAAAACAACATGCTCCTGAATGACCAATGGGTCAATGAATAAATTAAGAAGGAAACTTTAAAATTTCAAGAATTGTAACTGAACAAGCTCACACTGTCAGGAGCTCACTTAGCATCCTTAATTAAATTGTTCCTGAAGCACGGGGGATAAGAGCCCTCATCCCTATGGACTTTAAGGAATTCACTGAGAGTCCCTTACGTAATAATATTATTCTATATATATGCTCCTTAAATTTTCTTCCCTTTTGCCTCTCTATTTGGAGTTATCTCTTCCCATTTCACCTTTCCTCCTTCTCTCATTGAATGCATCTGGAAGTCCTCATTCCCCACCCCAACGTTTGATAGTTCCCCAAAACAGAGCTGGAATAAGTTCAGTAATCCAGTTGAAATCCCTTCAGTTCTTCCTTTCAGCACCTACTGAGTCTACAAATACACAACAGCTTTCCCCAATGATAGAAGCAAACTCAAGGATCCTGGGAACACAGTTCTACCCTCCCCTGGCTATCTGTTAGAAATTTAATGATAGCGGAAAAGATACAGGTAGGAAAACCAGACTGACAAGTGGATATTTCTGTTTATAATTAAGATGGGAAAAGTTAATTCTTGCATCTGGTACAATATTCAGCCTCTTGTTCTCTGTGGAGCAGTGAGATCTAGACATGGAGATCCCAATGCCCTCTTACTTTGCCAACGTTTATGCCAGCATGGGACCAAGGAGACTTAAGCAGATTGTGCGTCACTGTTTTGCACTCATTTTCCAGCTTTCCTCTTAGGAGTTCCAGATACTTTAAAAAATATGACAGCCATCTCACCAAATCCCTATATGGTAGCTGGAGCACATGACCAACAAAAATAAAATAATTATAATCCACCCACCACAATATCTATTCTGCCTGCATTATTCTGTAATTTTAGACATCTGAGTGGCTCTCATATGTACTATTCCTGTTCCACTGTAAAAATATCTGGTGCCAAATCCTAGGTCCTGAGGTCTGAAGGCCAATAGCCTTGACTCCTATGACGCCAAACAGACATCAAAACTCAGGTTTTATAAAGAAGCATTTAACTATGATTGAAGATGCTTCAAAGTGCTTTCAAGTGGTTAGTCATTCCTCTCAGCCTGCCTGTCTGGGTGATGAGCTCCATTTCTTGATGAAGCTATAGGTGCTGAGTTTTCTTTAGAAGCATCAAAGAAGAGTCTCTGTTGCCTCGCAAACTTGATGGCACTGTGTAAAGACAACAGAGCTGGAGATAACCTCTCAAAATCTCACGTGTCTGGGTTGAGTAAAGCCTTCTTTCCTGGGATGGTTTTTCTGGAATTGGAGCCTTGGTGGCCTTGTGGCAGGTATCTGGGGACACAGTGCCATCAGTAGACAGTCCTCATAATGAGAACTTACAACATTTTCTGGCCCTGCATAAGTCGAACATTAACTTTTAAGGTGTGGTACAAGGGCTGCTCTATTTATTGGCTCAGAGCTGGATAGATCCTCAGTAGGAGGGAAGGATGATTTGAGCATCACTTATTTATGTATCAGATGTCCAGAAGCTAAAACACAGAAAGCACTTTAAGAGTAAAATCAGAAGCCAGCTACACGAGTCTGAGAAAACATTATTTTTCTATGTATTCAAAATGGATTTTTATGTTCTTGAGAGTGCATACGGGCATAACCTTTTTAGAGCACAATTTATCTATTGATATTAAAAACACATTCCCTTTGGAGGAGTAATGTCACTGCTAAGAATTTACCCTATGGATATGCATGGAATATTTCAACAGTATATATGTACAAGGATGGTCACTGAAGCATTATTTGTCATGGTTTTAAAATATGTCCATCAGTATCGGGACTGGTCAAATAAAAATGGCACATCCATATAATGGATCACTTATACAGTGGTTAAAAGAATGAGATGGATCTGTGTGTGCCAATATGAAAAGATTTTTAAGATATATCGTTAAGGGAAAAAGGCCAGGTACAGAACAGTATATATAGCATGATCCCTTATGTGTGAAAAATACACACAGACATATAGATATGGGTACATATATACATTCAAGCACATGCTTAATTTTTCTCCTGGAATGAATCTCAAGAAATGGTTAGGAGTGGTTAACTTTCAGTAAATGAACTTGAGATGGAGTGGAGGAATGGGCTTGAGAGAGCAGGGTGGCATTTGGGAGAGAGATCAGGGCCCAGTTTAGGTTTCTTATTTGTACTCCACGGTATTAAAAATTCTAATAAGTATGCCATTATTATTTTAATGGGTTTCTATGTTAGTGTCTTCAGCAGCAATTGGGTGTGTGGCTAAAGAGGGAAGAAAAAGAGATTCTTGGCAGAGAAATCTATAATACTCTAAGCCAGCTAAGCTAAAGAGGAAGTATTCCACTCTGCATAGAAGAAATTGGTCCCTGCAAAAAATGTTTATCCTGTGTTACGGTGGAGGAGGAAGTGGAAAGAAGAAAAGTAATAATTGCCTCATCTTGATTTTTAATTGAATTTAATTTTTTCTACTTATTTTACTTTGGAAAAGAGATTTTGATAAGAGGAACGAGTTCTTGCCTGAAAATAGGAAGGACCAAAATGTTGTCTCAGCTGTCCAGAAAGAGTCAGAGGAGCACCCTTTTCCCCTCCCCGTCCCGCTGGCCAGTGGGAAGGCCAGAAAAGAGGTGCTTGGAGGGAATGTTGATAAACCTACTTAGCAATAGGCCTTCAAGTGTGAGGAATACAAACCAGCAGCAGAGAACCGACTTGCAAGAGCTGCTGGTGGCTCCATTGCCACTGAACAGCATGACTCCTTTGTTTTCTTGGGCCTGGGAAGGAAAAAAAACCTTTTTGCAGTCTCAAACTGCAGCTTCATAATCCGATTCATGGTCAGGGTTGGTGTGGCATATTTCATTATTTAACCAGACAGTATGGAAGGGTAAGGCAAGACTGAGAATCAACAAAGTCCACTGTGCTGAGAGTGTCACCTGTCACATGACTTTTGTTTGTGGTACATGCGGAGGCTTTCTATTGGCCAAAATCTACCGCAATGGCTTTCATGATGGAGCAAGGTTATCAACATTTATCTGAGCAAATCAGCCAATGGCATTGGCCTGCATAGACATCCTGTAAAATAAACGTGACTTGAACATTTCTTTCTACCTGACGGGGATCCCAAGAATCTGCACAGACTCTCTCCTTCTCACTCACAATCCAAGCACTCATCATCAGGGCAGAAGATGAGTTGGCAAAATTATAAGCTTTGTTGGAAAATTGCTAAACGCTGGAACTTCTTCAGGGAATTGACCCTTCGCCCCAGGGCAGATTACTTCAGCTAGTTATAGCACAGGAATAATGAGTTCAAGGTCATGAGCTTGTTCACCCTGGGGCCAATTAGCTTGGATCTATTGCATGGCCACATCCTTCGTCCCTCAACCTAAACAGCTGTTTCAAAAACGGATGTCCTTGGTGACAAAGGGGACTCATCCAAAGAAAAATAGATGTAATAGTTCAAATTTATCATGCTTCTGAAAAAATGACAAAAAGCAAATAAGAAACATTAAAATTACATCACTTAGTATTTGTTCCAAAGAGATCGGGAATTATAACGCCGGCAGATCTCAAAGGTCTGTACAATCGTTAAATTGGGTACCAGACAAAAAATAGTTAGTTAAGTATTCAGGGACAACCCATTTATCCTTAAGAAGGCTACCATACTGTGAATCCATTTTTTCACTAACATAATTCTTTGAAGAAAATTATTTCATCTAGCACATTAAGAATGTTTTATTTGTTTATAGGCATTCCCCCAGGGAGGAAACTGGAACCACGATGAGTTCTAACAAATTCTAGACTCTTTTTATCTCACTAAGTATTTTATATAAAACTAAACAGAATCAACATTTTAGTCACTATATGATCTGAGCATTTTTCATGCTAATTAGATACTGACTTTCTCTTTTATAAATTGATAGATCTTCGAATTGACCCAGTTCTTCCTTCACAAATACGTTCTTCACCTACGCACTAAGCATAAAATATTCTTTCTTCCATTGGGTCACAGAACAACACTGATGCTTTCCTGTCATTCATCGAAAGATACAAATTTACAAACCGTCTTTCCTCACACTTCTGAAACCTATCTTCCTGTTTGTAGAGTTTCCAACATAATCCGTGAACATACTCGATATCTGAGATACCACATCACCAATATCTGAAGCACATATAAAGCCCTAAAATTAACCTTGGGGCTATCTCACACACTCACCTTGGCCCAGAATCAACTTTGGAGGCTACCTCACACACCGTCCTAGAATTAGCCTTGAGGGGCCTCTCACACACTCACCTTGAAATGTGAGCACATCTGCACCTGTAAGTTCTTTGATTTGAAGATAATAAAGGAAAATTTTGCAGTGCTACAAATAAGAATCACCATTTTTAATCCTTGATCTCAGAATATAGGAGTCTGTCCTCGGCGAGGGGGAGGAGAAGGAAGTCTCGCCTTCTCTTCCCAACCACCCATGATAGGTGTCTCCTGAAAGACTGAGAGAAGAGTCTAAGGGAGAATCCAGATCCAACAGTGACAAGCGAACAACTCTGCCAGCGGGGTGGAACAGAACCTTCTCTTTCAGAAATTGTTCCACCCATCGCTGCTCATTTGCCTTCAAAGGAGCATTACATCCAGGCTTCAGGAAAAACAAAGATAATTCCCTGAAGGTTGAACCTATTTTGGTAAAGATCTGGGAAAGCATGTCACCCTACTCGGAGAGACGTATGCTGACTTATGTGTACCTTGATCCAAAACCTGAGATATGTGGATAAACCACGGATGACATGCATCAAATCAGGCTAAGAACAGAGAAACTGGGATATGGAATCCATACCCTTTTTTCATTCTAGATTTTCCATTCTTCCCAACTTCATTAAAGAACCCTCCCAGTTCTCCATGAGCTATCAAGCTACCCCACAGTTCTTCTGTTTATCCCCTAAGGACAGGAACATATATAAAATGAGGTGCCACAAATCCCTCAAACCATGAAGTATTATATATAAACATCATTTTACTTAACTTAATAAAACTTCATATAGTATAACGTTTTCCCCTTGCTACTTGTTTATGAGGTCACTTGGAAAATCCCTACTCTTTTAATGTCTTTTCTCTCCTCTTTATCTTTGATAAACCCTCTGCTCCCTCCCTAGCTTTTTCCTTCTTCTCTCTCCTACAGTAGAGAGCCCCTTTTCCTCTTTATAATTCTAAACACAAGCTCTGCCAATAACCCTAAGCTATTGCTGCATCGTGCTGATTTGCACCAGCTGTGCCTTATGGCGGTTAACCCATACATATAACAGGGTCTCCTTAGATCTTCCTCTGAGAACAAAATTCCACATATACATCTAAAAGTCACAACCAGTGGGGTGGAAATTGAGCCAAAAATAAATAGATCCTGCTTTGAACTACTGATCACATTAAATAAGGGGGGAAAAAAATACAACTGGAAGGGGGAAAAAATGCTACCCAGAGTTGTAGCTTAAAAAAATTTTTGGACATATAAAACAAACTATGAAGATGATCTCCCCCTTCAAACATCTCACTCAAAAGGCAATAAAAAGGTATACTCCAAAATTAAAAGAGAGTGGCCAGGAACTTTATTTGTAACTAGAGTTTGCAAAGCTTAGACTCTTTGGGAATTTTATACAATTGTAAAAACCAAGTGCATGGAACAACATTTGGGAATTAGAGTATAATGACGTTATTCTGCAACTTTGGGCAAATCATGATCTCGGGTCATCAGTTTTCTTATGAACTCCCTCCCGAGAAGTCACAGGCAAGGTCACCAGATGGTTTATGTATGCTGAATTGTCTGGCCCGCTTATTTTCCATTATGAAATCATGTGTAATGGTCCTGTGTTAGAACATGATCAGATATTGCAAGTGACTGTCATCAAACTGTAATCATCCTTCGTCTCTGCCTCAGTGTGACTGTGTTCCAGGTTCTCCAAACCAAACTCAAGTTGTCCTAGCTCCATAGAATAATGGACAGATGCCATTGGTTTTGTTAAAAGAAAAATCTTCCAGATTGTAAAATTATTTATTAGTTTCAAAAACTCTGGCTAACCTCAAGATTAGGGACACAAATATGATCCATCTGATGCAAAAGGACATCAGCAGTCTAAGAAAAATATGATAAAGTTAGCATTTTATTACAAAGCTCATCTACTTACATGTTAGGTTCCTATGGGGAAGTTTGTTTCTCTGAAAGTCCAAAAAGACATTAAATAAACCACTGCTAATGTCTTGCTATCGATGGCAGGCAGAACTGGCACACCTTGGCTCGGGACAGCTTTGATCTATGAAAGTTCTTAGATTGTAATGTGTAGGAGACAGAACTTCTATATTCATTTTATTTGCTTGAAGTAGTTAAAGTAAGTTTCTGTCCACCAAAAATAGCAACAACGTGATTTCAGGCTCCCCCCAAAACACAGCATTCCGTCAGACTTCAAGCACTGAATTATTGGTTCCTAAGCACCAACAACATTAGTACAAAAATAGAGACCTCACCAACAGTGTGGCACACAGGGGTCTTGAATTTTTGGTGGATGAACTTTCCCCAGGAGGCACAGAGCTTACACTGCCCCTCATGATCTGACCCCTGCTCTCCTTTCAAGCTTTGACTCTCCCCATACCTCCTACCTTGAACCCTATACTCCATCCGTATTGAACTATTCTTCATTTTCCATCTCCTCTAGTCTCTGTGCCATGGTACATGCTTTTCCCTCTGTGTGGGACACTCCGCACCACCATCTCTCAGTGTAGTTCACTCCTATTCATTCTC
>CAUYSK010080528.1:0-14122 GCA_963575035.1 Avahi laniger | reverse complement strand
ATTAATTTCTTTCTATATTTGGTAGAGATGAGGTCTCGCTCTTGCTCAGGCTGGTCTCGAACTCCCGAGCTCAGAACGATCCGCCCACCTCGGCCTCCCAGAGAGCTAGGATTACAGGCGTGAGCCACCGCGCCCGGCACTTAAGTATTAATAATTCATAATCCTCTGTTTTTGTCCCCATCTGCATAATTTCCCCTAAGTTTAACCGGAAGAGATATCTGCAGTATACCAAAACAACAAGCTATAAAGTATAAAACAAAAATCAAAAATTAGTCATTACTTCGTGTATCACAGAAAAAGTAAAGTCTAGAATGCTGAGTACTATATTTTCAATGAGATATGGAATGGTCAAACTGCAACATCTTTTAAAAAGGAATGATGAGGACAGTGAAGGGACCAGAGCATGCCATATGAGGAACTTCAAAGATGCTGAGGATGATGGGAAAGGGAAAATGTAAGGCAAAATGATAACCGAAAGATACTTTTTTCCTACAGCTCCATAGCATAGAACTATCAATGGACAGAAATAACAAGGAGGCAGATTTTGGCTTAAGATTTTTACCAAATTATTTCTACAGGTTTATTACAAATAATGCAAATATCAAAAAACACATTTTAATACCAAAAGCAAAACCTTAGCCCTGTTGCATATATTGTGCCATCAACCCATGAAGAACAAGGAGTGATAAAGAAGGTAGCAGGCTACCTTTCCAGTACACTGCAGGTGCTGTCCTGGCACGGAGAGGGAAGTCACAAACATGGTAAAGCAGCGAAGCAAGAATACAGTGCCCATCAGACTACAGAGCCTTCGCAGGAGTATTGACCTGTGAACACAGCGACCAAAAAGAGGGAAAGATCAGAAGAAAACAAACCAAAAAACCTCAGGCAACAAATGTTTACTTAAAGGAAGAGCAAGCAAAAAAAACCCAGTAGACTTTTTGAAGAGGATGGAAATCTTAGAGATCATGTGAAGCATCACTATCCAATAGAACTCCCTGCAATCATGGAAATGTTCTATACACTATCCAATAAGCTATCTACATGTGGCTCTTGAGCACATGAAATGTGACTAATATGACTGAGAAATCGAATTTTAAATTTTATTTTAGTTAATTTAAATAGCCACATGTGGCTAGTGTCTGCCACATTGAACAGTGCAAATCTAAGATCAGATTCTAAGAGCATCATTTCACTGATAAGAACAGATGGCTAAGAGAAAATAAAAGAGTTATACAAGAGAGAAGACTAGTAAGCCTGGAGTTAGTCCTGCTACTCATAAATCGCTCATAAATTATTTATTTATAAAAGGTAAACACCTGTGACTCTAGGGTTTTTTTGCTCATTAATAATGCTGGAAATTAGTTAATGATAGTAGCTATCTAATATTCCTTGCAACTGCTCCTAACTTAAACTTAAGCTACAAAATACAAAGTTTTAAATAAAGTTTCATATTAAATATATATCAAACAAAATTTTTGAATAACTGTCATTTGGGTAATCATGAACTGCATTGTGACATCACTTGTACTGTTATATTATTTCATTAAATGTCTTAAACCAAAACAGACTAAGATTCTGATTTGACATGGTCCATGCTTTATACATTATCTAAATGTTCCTCCCTCCCTCAAAAAAAAAAAGCACTGAACACAAGGCTAGGTATGTTTCAAACTTTAGTGTGTACACCTGGAACAGATCTTAGGAACTTCATTTTAACAAGCACCCAGGTAATTCTAAAGAAAGTGGTACAAACATTTTGAGAAACACTTTCTTTGACTAAGTAAACATTAACAGTTGCATTTAACTGGCCACTGCTATGCTTTACTAAACCTGCCAAGGTTTCCTATAAGGTAAAAGACTGTTTTGAATAATAGATAAATTCAAATCCATGGGATTTTTGTGAGGCAAAATTAACCAGAAAGCAACAGTAAGATACATGTTTTTAAACCATCTCTGGTTTTAAACAACCCAGAATTAAAAATATTGCTGTGAAACAGGACAAAACGGGAGAGAATGAGGTGCAATATGGCCTTAAAAGTGTGACAAGAATAGCAATCACCAATCTTTCTTTCCACCTTCAAAGCACTGAAATAACTGCTGCTTAGGACCTAAAGCCCATCACTGTGGTTTACCTCAAGCACTTCCTAGCAAGGACAAAGGATCAAAAACTCAAGAAAGAGCCCTTAATTCTTCTCCAGTGTTGCAAAGACAATGGACAGCAGATATCTACAAATTTTATCTTTAAATTTTTTCCTCACTATGCCTATTTTTTACTTAAATCAAGTAATTTCCCTCCTCAAACTAGGAAAGGAGCTCCCTCTTATGCTTTTTTTTTAATTAAAAAATTCTTCCCTTTATAGTTTTGGTGAAAGTGCTAATAAGCCCTTTCCCTATTTAGCAACATCCTATTCCACCTGAAGTGAACCACGTGGACAGGTGTGCATGTTGTACAAAATAATCTCTTTTTTAATGGGCCTTCTCCAAGTAGAGAACAATTTCTTCCATCTAAACACTTGACCAAAGACTGTCCTTAGAGGAGTTTCTACCCTTCTATAGGAAGTGACATTTCCAGTTTGTTTCTAAAGAGAGATAAGGTTGGACTGGCAATGGCTGGCCCATGGCTGATCACCCGCATCTCTGATCTTTCCCTACAAAATGCATTCAGAGTATTACTAAACATGTAGGTATTATCTTAGGCTGACTCTTTTATTGATCAAACCCAAAACATTTTCCTTTGTTAATAACTATAATGTCACACTGACCAGAGAAAGAAATTAACAAGGAAACAGCAAAGGGAGAGACAAGGTTTGATGATCTTGACATAAGAGAGTCAAAACTTTTTCAGTCTTTTAATGGAATAGGTGAGGTACCTGTGCTTGTGAAGAAGAAGAACCAGGAGCCAAATATAGCAAAGAATCATGCCACATACTTCTGTCATAGCAAAGGCCCATGGGATTCTAGGAACGCTGGAACAGAAAAAAATTTGTTTTTGAACTGAAGAGAGATAGATGCATGGAAATGATACTACCCTTTTCAGTAAGATGCTGTTCTAATAATGATCTTAACATTGCTTTATATAACTTTTACCTTTTTCTGAAGATGATACCTGGACAACCTGGAGAAAAAATTTGTTCCACAAAGTACCCCATTTGTCAGAACCTGTTTATTGTCAGTGATTTTCAGTCATGGTTCTCTGCAAAGAAGTATTACAACAACCTTTTTCTCCCTTCCTATAGCACAGCAGACCCTAGATATAGGAATGCCTACAAAAGACAGTGAGGGAAAGGTCCACTTCTTGCATGATGTGCTAATGTCAGAACCCAGACAATCAGAATTTGAATGTGACTTATTTTTTAAAAAATGTATTTGGTTTTGTTTTAGAAGCAGTAGAGTTTTTGGTTTTTTGTTTTACTTCTTTCTCTATGTCCTTTGTTTTCTAACCGTTTTTTTCTATCTTTTCCATTTGTTCCTCTTTTCTCCTCACCAAATTCACTGCTCCTGTGATTATCCACTAATAAAGGACAGGTCATATTTCTTAATTTTTAAAAGAAAGAGAAGCCCAGGCACAGTGGCTCACATCTGTAATCCCAGCACTCTGGGAGGCCGAGGCGGGAGGATTGCTTGAGGTCATGAGTCCAAGACCAGCCTGAGCAAGTGTGAGACCCTGTCTATACTAAAAAAAAAAAAAAAAAAAAAAAAAATAGAAAGAAATTAGCTGGATAACTAAAAATATTTAGAAAAAATTAGCCAGGCATAGTGGTGCATCTCTGTAGTCCCAGCTATTCGGGAGGCTGAGGCAGAAGGATTGCTTGAGCCCAGGCATTTGAGGTTGCTGTGAGCTAGGCTGATGCCACGGCACTCTAGCCTGGGCAACAGAGCGAGATGGCGTCTCAAAAAAAAAAAAAAAATGAGACAACAAAAGGGAGACAGAAGATGGAAATGAAATAGTCCAAAGGATTATTAATGGTTTTATTTTTATTCTTTGCATATTTTCACTAAAAACTTTTATACAATGACATATGTTCATTTTATAACTAAGAAAATAAAAGTATTTTTAAAAAACATGAAATCTGAAAGAAAAGAAAGATATTAAAAGTTTACTCCAAACTTTATTCAGAGTAACTGAGGATAGTTTAGTCATCTTCATTTAGGGACTTTACATCAGGAAAAAGACTCATTTTTAACCCATTGCTGCCTTATTATCTGGTATTAGTGAGGAAAGTTATTTCACATAACAGATTTTCAGATAAAGATTCTTTTAAATGACTTCTAAAAATTTAAAGTTTCAAAATGAACACTTTTTAAAAACAATAATATATATTTATATACTATATATACAGAATTAAAAGACTTTTACATCACTTATGAAAAGAAGTTTTCTGACCCTATCCCCAAACTAAACCTAATTCTTGCTTCCCAGGAAAAATCATTCTCACTCTTACAGACATTTCATCTGGCACTAAAGCTTTTTAGTCATACACTCCCCCAACACACATGTACACACAAGAGTCTCTCTCATGTTCCTATTATTTAATCATGTTGTTTAAAATAATTTTTGTCTTTCACTTAATGTAAGCTTATAAATATCATTCATAGCTGAGTCAGCAGAGAACTATGATTAAATCCTTTCCAGTACAACTTCTTATAATTCTCTAGAGCTGATAAATACCACTTTTTTTAGTTTGTTCTGTTTCTTGTGTGCTTATCACCAATTCATCCCCAAACTATTCTATCGATTTCAATTTTTCCTTGGAGGCAATCTCTCCTAGAGCCCTTCTTCTTTTTCCAATTTAGAATGGTTGCATTTTCTAGTCCTCCTGCATGGCTATCTATTGGAATAAAATTAACTCTCATCTTGGAAATTTTTCTTTTTCTATATTGGATTCTCTGTTTCCTGAATCTCCTGTCTTCCTCTTTCTCACTTTACTCCTTAGTTTTGATTGTGCATACCTTTCAGTTGCTTTCTGAGAAAGAGAGGTGGGAGGGAGAACTTGTTTTGGATGTTTGATTTATTGAAGGTTTAAATTCAGAAAAATTCACCTTTTTAGTTGTATAGTTCAATGCATTTTGAAATCCAGTAATATAACACTATCACAATAAAGATACAGAACATTTTCATCACTCTGGAAAGTTCCCTTGTGTCCCTTTGTAGTCAATCCCTTCCTCACCTCCAGCCCTGGGGCAACTACTCATCTGATTTCTGTCCCTTAAAGGTTTGCCTTTTCCAGAATGGCATATAAACGGAGTTATACAGTACTTATCCAGATACCTTTTGTATCTGGCTACTTTCAGTCAGCATAATACATTTGAGATTCACCCACATTACTGTATATACAATTCTTTATCCACAATTTCTTTATGCACTCACTGGCTGATGGATATTTGGGGTTATTTCCAGTTTTTGGTGATCACGGACAATGACCATATATAGGTCTTTGCATGGACATGTTTCATTTCTCTTGGGTAAATATCTAGGAGTGGAACAGTTGGGTCCTATCACAAGTGTTTGTTTAACTTCTTAAGAAACTATCAAACTGTTTTCAAAGTAGTCATACCATTTTGCAACAACATATGAGAGTACCTGTTGTTCTGCATCCTTAAAAGGACTTGGTATTGTCATTTTTTTTGTTGTTGCTTTTTGTTCTTTTTTTTTTCATTTTAGCAATTCTAACAGGTATAGGATAAGGGAAGTAAATTTTTTGAGACTTGGAAATTTAAAAACATCCTTGGTCTAGCCTTATATCTAATAGTTTGCCTGGACTGAGAATTCTACATTAGACATTATTTTCTCATAGAATATTAACGGGATTATTCCATTGTCTTCTAGTTCTACTGTTGCTAGGAAGTTTAATGCTATTTGGATGGCCAATCTTCTAGTTCTACTGTTGCTAGGAAGTTTAATGCTATTTGGATGGCCAATCTTTGTATGTTGTTTTGTCCCTTAAGAAGCTTTTAGGAACTTCTGTCTATATCCAGTGTTCTGAAATTTCACTATCATAGGTCTTGGTATGAGTCATTTTTCATTTCTTGTACTGGGTGTTCAGTGGGCCCTTTCACTCTAGAATGTTACATCATTTGCTTCTGGGAAATTTCTCTTCATTTTTTCTGTGTTTTCTCTCTCTCTTTCTTTTTTTTTTTTTTTTTTTTGAGATAGGGTCTGGCTCTGTTGCCCAGGCTAGAGTACAGTGGCAGGATCATAGCTCACTGCAACCTCAAACTCCTGAGCTCAAGTGATCCTCCTGCCTCAGCCTTCTGAGTAGCTGGGAATACAGGTACATGTCACTGTGCTCAGCCAATTAAAAATAATTTTTTTTTTGTAGAGATAGGGTGTCACTATTGCCCAGGCTGGTCTTGAACTCCTGGCCTCAAGCAATCCTCCTGGCTGGACTCCCAAAGTACTAGGATTACAGGTGTGAGCTGTTGCGCCCAGCCATTTTCTCTATGTGTTCTTTCTGGAACTCCCACTTGTTAATTGGTGGGCCAACTGGGTTAATATTATCTTTTCTCTTCAATTTTTCATCTCTGTTCTACATGCTGGGGAATTTCATCAAAGCTATGTTCTAATTATGCTGCTGGATTTTAAATTTCTACTTTCATCTCTTATTTTCCAAAAGCTTTTCTCTTTGAATTTTTCTTTTTTAGGCTCTCATTATTGTCTCATAGAATGCAACATCTCTTATCTCTCTAAGAATATGAACGGGTTTCTTTAAGTGTTGTTCTCCCTATTTTGTGTTTTCCAATTTCCTTTTTTTTCTGTTTGCTTTGGTCTGTTTTTCTCAAATTTCTGATTATTCTTGACTGGCCATTCATTAGTTGACAGTGAAGTACTAAGAAAGATAATTACACATTCTGTGTGCATGGACTGAGCTTTGTCAAATTGTGGGTTTCACTGTAGAGTGATTCGGCAGAGGTCTGGTTGATTAAATAAGGATATCCGCTCCCCGTCCCCTCAGCCAGTTATCTACAGTCCTTTTCTCTAGGTTTTCCAAGGAAAAGATTCTCTTACCCTTTTTGGAGGATCAGGGCCAGGTGGGAGTGGGGATGGGAAATAAGTATGGCTATTTAAAAGGAAGAGAGCTCAAAGTCTCAGAGATTAGTACATAGACTTTTAGTTAATCCCCTTGAAAACATATTGCACTTTGTTCTCATTTGGGCATGGTGTCCACAGTGCACTCAGGTCCATAGTGCCTCACATTCAACTGCTCTGGAGAATATACCACCAGTCTTTTGTTGGAGTAGAGCAGGTCTAAAAGCTCCTTAAGTAGATTTTTAACCAATTCTTCCATATTTAGCTCTGATCTGTACCTGGCCTTGAGTGATGCTTGGTACATCTCCTGTTGTGTGAGTTTTACTGGAGCTCTGAAGTACAAATAAACTCATCCCTTGGGCACTGCCACCCTCCACCCCCAATTTCACAACAGGCACTCAGATTTCCACTTTCCAAACTTACACTATTATCACTGTTTTTGTCTTCATGGATTTATAGAGTTTCTTCCCCTTTTTGTTGTCATTTTAGTGGAGTGTTGTGAGGAACCTGTCAAATGTGTAGTCAATCCCCCATATTATTTTGATGCAAGGATTTTTAAGACGTATTATACATGTATATGCCTTTTTTCTGGATAGAATTTAATTTCCTTTGGTAATTCAGAGTCATCACTATGAACACCGATTATTACACTGGACATGGTAATGACCTCAGGGACTACTGAGAAATGAAGGGCAGTTAAGCCCCAGATTGATGTGGTTTTTCCATTATTTATGTTTGCTTTTTATGGTACTTCTCATTCCTCCCTTGCTATCATGGCAAAGTGTGTTCCAACAGCCCAACAGCAGCCCTGCAACAAAAGAGACACATCTGCTGGATGTTGGGAGTATCTGTGCACAAGAATATGGAAAAGAGACCCAAGGGGATATAGGAGGAACACTGACAGCATCTGCTACCATTTGCCTATGAATAAAGTTTAGATGCTTAAGAGCATGGAGTGTTATAGAGAGTGTTATTGCAGATAAAAGAGTTAGGCAAAATTTGGTTTCAAATCCCCACTGCAAACTGAAAGCATATGTCTATATAAACTTTGTACATAAATGTTCATAGCAGCATTATTAATAATAGCCAAAAATTGGAAATAACACAAATACCCATCCACTGTTGAAATGGATAAATAGAATTGGTATATCCATACAACAGAATATTACTTGACAATAAAAAGGAATATAGTACTGATACATGCTACAATAAGGACAAGTCTTGAAAAAATGTAAGTGAAAGAAGTCAGACACAAAAAAGGCCACATATTGTACGGTTCCATTTATATAAAATGTCCAGAATAGACAAATCCACAGAAGCAAAGTAGGCTAGTAGACTTGTCAGGGTCTACAGGGAGGAGAGAATGGAATATGTGACTGTTAATGGTATGAGTTTCTTTCCAAAGTCATGAAAATGTTCAGGGACACCATGCCCAGTTGAGAACAATCTGATGCTTACATAACTCTGTAAATATACTAAAAACCACTGAATTGTACATTTAAAAATAAAACTCTTGTTCTACCAGACCACCACCCCCTCACCTTTTTCCTGTTATGCCTTGTTACAGACTTCATAGAACCTCAGCATCCATTCTCTCATTTCTTGAAGATTTTAACTTCTGGTTCACTGTCACTCTTTCTAATATTTCTGCTGTAATTGTTCTCTTACTCATTCTACTTTTACTTCTCTTCCTGTGATACTGTCCTTCACCCCACCATACCAACCCAAACCCATGGTTGTAACCTGAACCTTGTCATTACCGAGGTTACTCCTTATAATCTCAATTTCAGGAATCTTACACTCATCAACACCTCTTGTCGTTCCAGCTTATTCCTTCTTGTACCCCATCTCCAATAATTCTGAGACCTAAAATCCACTGATCCTGTAATATTTTCACTGTCCTTCACCTACTTCATGTCCTTATTTCCCTCCTTATCTGCCTGAATCCATGATCCCTCATTATAATTGCCCCCTTGCCTCTTTTTCCTTCATCATACTGCAAAACTCAACCCTGCTTAAATCCAACTCTCCACCGATTCCATACCTGTATCTGTTGCTGGATGAGGCTGGTTAAAACACAATGCCAAGACTGCTTAACCTCAGGAAGGCCTCTAATGCCATCACTATATTACGCAAGTCTATTCACTCTCCTGCTCTATTAGATGACTCTACTAGATGACTACTTTACACCTCTCATCCTTTCGCCTCAATCCTCCATCCTTCTCTCCATTCTCATTCTCTGTACACAAAGAAAATAAAAACAATCAGGAGAGCACTTCCTCATGCTCCACTATGACATACAGCAATCTTCTACCCATTCCCATATTTTCTATCTTCCCTTCTGTTATGGATGAATAGTCCAAGTGCCTAAGGTCAGTCTCTTCCAGCTACTAGACCCCATCCCTTTTCAAGGACATGGCTCCAACAACTGTACCCTCTCTTTCCTCTAACATCATTGCCCTCCCCCTAATAGAGTCATCAATACAACAAACATGCTATAATATAGTCCATCAAAAAAAAAACAAAAAAAAACACCCTCTTGACCCCATATCCTTCCACACTCCTCCCAAGCTACAGCTCCATTTCTCTGCTGCCTTTATAGGAAAACTTGTCCCTACAGGAAAGAACTGTCTCCAATTTCTCTGTTCCCTTTCTATTTCTCTGATTTCTTTACCCAATTCTTTCATTTTGAAAAATTCTGATTCTACCAAAAAAAGCTAAAAGAATAAGCATTTTATATTCTTCATTTAAATCCATCGATTGTTTACAATAATTAACATTTTGCCACATTTGCTTTATTTCATTCTTTCTATATTATGCCTATGTACATATAAACACATACTCTTTTAGGGGAGGCTAAAGCTTCCCCCCCCAAAGTAAGTTACAGACATTATGACGCTTCTTCCTTAAATATTTCAACATGTGTCTCTGAGAACTGATACACTATTATACCCAGGAAATCATACGCCAATTTAATATCATCATTTAATATGCAATCCTATTAAAATTTTCTTAATGATCCCAAAAATGTCATTTATAACAGTTTTTTTCTTAACATAAAATCCAATTAAAATTCATGCATTGCTCTTGGTTATATCTCTTCAATTTCCCATACAATTCCCCCCTGGCTTTTGTCTACCATGACACCGACATTTTTGGAGAGTCCAGATCAGCTGTCTTGCAGAATGTTCGATGTTCTGGATTTGTCTGATTATTTCCTCATGATTAGATTTAGGTTAATTTTTTTTTTTTTGGCAAGATTATTACACAGGTGATGCTGTGAAAATCAAATCCAATGCACATAATGTCAGTTTGTCCCACTGTGATGCTATATTTGATCATTTGGCTAAGATGACGCATGCCAGATCTTGCCTTTGTAAAGGTACTTTATTTCCTCTGTAATTAAATGATATGTGAGATGATACTTTCAGATCATGTGAATATGCTGCTCCCCAATGGCCTTTCACCTAATAGATTTTAGCATGACTTTCCTGAGTCAATTATACATCGTAAAATAAAAAATAGTCATGCCATCCACATTTGTCTGCTGGTATTGAAGAGCTTCCCCTCCCACTCCACTATTTTTTGTTTGTTTATTACTATGGTTTCATGGACTATTTTTCTTACTCAATATATTATAAACCATTACCATCATTATTCTTTTTGTTGTTCCAATTGTCCTAATTTGATCAGTGAGAGGCCCTTCAAGCCAGCTCTATGTTCTTTTGATAGTTTCCATGGGTTTCATGCACTTGCTTGATTTATGGCAAGACGTCTTTCAGACTTGTATTATACTTTTATTCTCTCCCTCTCTCTCTCTCTCTCTCCCCTGACCTTCTCAGTCTTCTTTATTGGCGTCTCATTCTCTAACCTCTAAATGTTAGAATGTTTTTAGGCTCAATCTTCAATCCTCTTCCCTTCTGGATTTACTTCCTAGGAAACCTTATCCAGCATCATGGCTGGCTTTTCTTATGCTAATAACTCCCAAATCTTAGCCTAGATCTCTTTCTCTGAACTCTACTCCTATTTCCATCTCTTATTCAACATCTGATTTGGTGTAAAAGATATCTGAAACCTGAAATGTCCAAAACCAAACTCTTCATTTTTAATTTTCTCTCCAAGTCAGCTCCTTCCAGTCTTCCCATCTCTTTAAATGGTAACTCCATCTTTCCATAGGCTCAGGTTAAAAATCTTGGAATAATCTTTGGCTTCTCTTTTTCTCTTATATCTCACATCCAAATTCATCAGCAAATCCTTTTAGCTCGACTTTCGAAATATACATAAAATCTGACTCTTTCACACCATCTCTACCACCACTACTACCCTCATCCAATCTACCATCTTCTTTGTATAGATGAATTCAATATAACTTCTTAACTGATCCCTGGTTCCCTACTCTTACCCCCAGGCTATTCTCAATACAGCTAGAATGACATTTTAAAATAGAAAGTAGATCCCCCTACTCTTCTCAATACTTTCCTATGGCTTCCCTTTTCACTTAGAATGAAAGCTAAAGCCCTTACAAAAGTCCTCAAGTCCCCATACAACCTGGCTTCCTGTCTCCTCTCATACCTCATTTCCAACAGCTCTCCCTGTCTCTCGCTTGTCCCTTAAACATGCTAGGCATATTCCCAGTTTAGGATTTTTGCATCTAGCTGTTTCATCTGCCTAAAGTACTCTTTCCCCAGATTTACACATGTTTTCTTTCTTACTTCCTTAGAGTCTTCTGTTTACAGTTGGGGAAAACTGTACAGAATAGGAGAGGAGATACAGGGATCTAACAGCTTCTTGAACAGCTTTCAATCAATTCTCCTTATTTTAGCATCACCCCTTCATCTCTAGTATCCAGAGTTTTGCGAAATCTCCCATATAATAAACAGGATTCATTCATTTCCTGTTTATATGGGAGCCCATCCTATAGGCTTAAAACTTAAAAAACAAAACCAAAAAATTCAACACTATAGTCAGGCTTTGACAGGGAGCAAAATGTGATGTACATGTTATTCTGCTATCTTAATGTAGATGCTTTTAATTCATTTCATTTTAAAATACATATGCTACAAGGCACTTTCAGAAGGGCAAAATATTTTATAAAAACAAGAAAAGCAACACAAATTTTAAAAAGATAAATTTGCAAATATAAAACTAATAGTTGAGTATTTTTTATTATTCTATTCTTATTTTTCATATATTACACATTTTTAATGTATTCAGTATTTAATAAAAACAGGATACTATCACTGAATCCACTGTTCTATTTGTGGTAGTTCCAATTCATTTGGTCTTATAAGGGAGTACCATATTTTCAAAAAAGCAGTACCCTATTCATTGTTTAAAAAAAAAAAAAGGCAACCAAATTCCATTTATTACAGACATCATTCCAGGACATCATTTTTTTCCTTTTTTTTTTTTTATTTCAGCATATTATGGGGGTACAGATGTTTAGGTTATGTATGTTGCCCTTGCCTCCCCACTCTTTCCTTTTTTTTTGAGACACAGTCTCACTCTCTTGCCCTGGCTAGCATACAATGGTGTCATCATAGCTCACCGCAACCTCAAACTCCTGGACTCAAGCAATCCTCCTGCCTCAGCCTCCTGAGGAGCTGGGACTATAGGCATGTGCCACCACGCCTGGCTAATTTTTCTATTTTTAGTAGAGACGGCATCTCACTTTTGCTCAAGCTGGTCTTGGACGCCTGAACTCAAGCAATCTGCCCGTCTCAGCCTCTCAGAATGCTAGGATTACAGGTGTGAGCCATTTTGCCTGGCCAGGACATCCTTTTAAAATCTGAAGTGCCAAATGAGCTGTACCTACAGAAAAATAAATTAAGCAGTGGTCTTTCTCACTTACCTATGTTTAGGTCTAATTTACTCTAAGTGAAAAAGGTGATTTTAAAGCATATCTTTTCATACCACCAGATAAAGCAATAGAAAGTATACATCAACCACAACCGCAACAATGACAAACATAATTATCAGAAATATATTATCATTGCTGTTATTATAGCAATCTTCTACAAACTTAACAATTAAAAGCAAACTTACCTGTCTAAGAATATATCTGGGAGTGGTGGATAGGTCTGCATGTCAGGCACTCGCTCGTGGACTATAACCATAATGAAAGACGTAAATCCAAATACTATAAAAACATATATACAACTCAGTATGGTCTTCCAGTATTCTGGGTCCAATCTTCGAACAGAATGTTTGTTTTTCCCATTCATGTACTGGTACTGATCGGAGTTCAAGTCCGTGATAGGTCCGTCACAGTCATGTGAAAGCTCCCCATTACAAAGCCAGTCTGCACTCTGAAGAGAACTGATGAAAGGGGTCATGGAACCCATGGGACTGTCACTGTTGTAGCCCATCTCTTCTAAAACATCAATATGAACTTTTTGCAATTTTCGGACTGAGAGCATTAACCTTTTAATGTCCCCTAAGACTTTGATTTCCAGAGGAGGAGACCGGAGATCATATTCAGTCAGTGTTAGCAATGTGATTCCATCAAGTCGGTGCTTATTGCATAAAATGTCCACATATTCAAAAAAGCCTTCATCCTTCAGCCACACAGCTACGTGCTTAGTAGTCCAGCGGCGAATGCAGAGTTGATTAGGACCTGCCATTTCCCCCTCTACTGCCTGTCAAGCAAAACCAGAAAAACAAAACAAAAACTTTAGTGTGTCCTAACAAGTTCTTCAAAGACTAAATACACATTAACATATCAGAAACAGTAATTACTTAGACTGTCCTATTGGCTTCTAGAGTGAAAGAGAAAAATATTCAATAATGAGTGGTTTCCAATAGATTAACATTCTAATAATCTTATCCATATAACCTCAATAACAGAAGAAAAGCTAATGACCAAACATTTTTACAGAAAGATATTTTACAAATGTCTTTTCCACAGCATATGAGCCACAACTTAGTTAAAAAGCCTACTGTTGGCCGGGCGCGGTGGCTCACGCCTGTAATCCTAGCACTCTGGGAGGCCGAGGCGGGCGGATTGTTTGAGCTCAGGAGTTCGAGACCAGCCTGAGCAAGAGCGAGACCCCGTTTCTACTAAAAATAGAAAGAAATTCATTGGACAGCTAAAAA